>BPLR01021567.1:0-51794 GCA_021605095.1 Caerostris extrusa
CAAAACATCACAATAAAAATATTTCTGTTCTAAATACTTTTTGAAACTTCATGTAAAAGTTTTCTTTAAATGTATGAAAGGAATAGAACATGGAAATTAACCTAAATTCATAAATTATTTTTTATTTTAGTTTTTAAACTAAGAATTTTGTAAATTTGTAAAAAAAAGTTTGTGTCGACAAACTTTAAGCATACAAAAAATGTATAAATAATTGAGATATAAATTTGAAAACAGTATATTACCTACATAAGGATATTCCCAGCATAAAAATACTTTGCAAAGGAAAAAACTATTCATGTTTTATTTATTTTTTGAATTATAAAATTTTGCAACAATATTACATTTCTGCAATGTTTATCCATATTTTATAGAATAAATTGTATAAAGAATAGTTAACGTTGATATTTGTATGTGAAATTCAAAGGTTTTGAATATATTTAATCAAAACACTTGCAAAAGGCTAAATATTTTAAATTCAGGTCATTTCATATTAAAAAGCCTTTGCAAAAAGCAGGAAGTAAAAAAAAAAGTTTGTCGAGTAAATTTTAACTTTTTCAAAACAAAGCTCAGAAAATATTTACAGCTTTAAGGAAAAACAAAACTATTTTTTAATAAATAAGGACTATGAACTTGATAATTCAATGGCATTTTAATATATTTACAACATTTTTAAAAGTAATATATCTAATTAAAAGTTGTTTTTTAGCTTTTTCTCAGAATGAATTATTATTTTTTTTTGTTTTCATGTGAAACACCATAACACAAGTAATTTTAATCCAAAACTTTGTATTTATGTTTTTATAAATATTTACAGGGAATAGACCTCTGAAATGATTATAGCTACATAAATATCTTTTATTTCAATTGTTAAACTTGGAATTACATGCAAATTTTGGAAGAATTTTGTGTCGACAGCATTTAAACTAGCACTACATAATAAAGATTTAAATTTACCAGAGGTCTATACACTGTAAAATGTCAGTACAAACAAATACAAACTTAGAAATTTAAAAAATATTGATTTGATTTCAGGTTTTGTAACAGTATCAATTTTTGGCCATTTTTATCCTTATTTTAGCTTATATAAAAATTAAAAAAATTAATAATGAAATTTTTTTTATGTGAAATCATTAGTTTTTAGATACATCCAATCCAAAAATGTGTACAAAGATAAAAAATTTCAAAAAAATTCCTTCGAAGGTGTTCGTGTACCTTAAACGATCGTTTGCATTTGTATTTTATTGTGAATTTTTTTTTAAAGTCTTTTCTTATTATATCCCGCTTTTATTTTAATTTTGCATTGTATTTTTTTTCAATTATCATTTTCAGTAAACGACCACCAAAAAAATCTAACCTCAGAATCCGTGTTTCTCCCATGGGCAGCTGTATGTTGCACGCTCACGTGTTCGAAAACCATCGAATTTATTTATTTCGACGAAAGACAGACTAACAAGAAATATTGTTCATCGCTTAGTTCTTAGTTAAATAAAAGTAATGATTATTAAAAATTATATTACGTAAAATAATTATAAAACAGTCATCAACATTATCTACCTCATTCATTAAATTAATAAAAATTAAACATTTTCTATTCGTTGAAACTTAATTTGATCTTTTCATCATTCTTTACCAATCACTTCCTTAACAATACCAATTATAGTATCTAATAATTGAACGAAATACAAAAGAAAGCCACAGCAACGCGTGGCCGGGTCTTCTAGTATATATATAAAAATAGTACTGAATACCTTTTTTTAAGTATTGGATATAAAGCATCTTTCTATACTTGGAACAGTAAATATATGTAATATAATGTACAATGATATTATATCTTTTTATGTATATATTTTATATATCGAATAATATATAACTTATGTCTATATATATATGTATATATATATACGTATTATATTAGGAAAAATAATTTAAAAACTTCAACATTATCTACCTCAGTTCATTGTTTTTTTCTTAAAAATTAAACAATTTCATATTCGTAAAAACTTAATTTGATTTTTCATCATTCTTTACCAATCACTTCCTTAACCCAATTATAGTATCTATAATTGAAGAAATACAAAAAGCCACAGCAACAAAAAGTGGGTCTTTAGTTTTATACGGTATATATATATATATATTCCTGCGATCATTATATAATAAATATAATAATATATATGTAATATTTATATACAAATCAGTCAGGTTATTGAATCAAAAATGCAATTGCAATTATATTTCATAAATGTTATATGTATATATATATACTACAAACATAAGAATGTATATATATATACGTATTATATTACGTAAAATAATTATAAAACAGTCATCAACATTTATCTACTTCCTTCATTAAATTAATAAAAATTCGTTGAAACTTAATTTGATCTTTTCATCATTCTTTACCAATGTACTTAACAATACCAATTTATAGTATCTAATAATTGAACGAAATACAAGAAAGAACTGTAACTGCATTGGCAGGATTTATAAGTGATTTGCAGATTGTATGTATATATATATGTGATTGATTTTCATAATTGCATATATAATATATATAATGCATATCATTCCATATTTTATATATGTTTTTCAATTCATACATTGGGACAATTGCTTGTTATTTGTAAATCGTCGTTTTCATATATTGGGAGCCTCACAGTCACTTTTTTTATATACACTCATGTCAAAAAATTAAGGATAATATATATATCACATGTAGTATATATATATATAAAATGATATATTTATAGCCTATATATATATATATATATATCTATATAGAAGAATATGCAAATTACAGGAATACCATAAGATATATGTATGGATAGTACGTCTATATATATAGTGTATATAGATATATATATTTAGTATATATATGTATATAATATATGTAATATATTGTATATATGTGCTATATAAAAATATATGTGCAATAATGTATATATACAAAGGGATATGTATATATGTATATATATGTGTATATGTATATATATATATGTATATATATATATGGATATACCCAGCTATATATGTATATAAGTATGGATATGTACATAGTGTATATATAGGCTTATATGTATATACGATTATATATATATAATGGGATATATATTACAGCATATCGCCCCCGAGTATATATGTATATATATATGTATATATATATAATGTTATGCCAAAAGAAATAGATAATATATATCAGACCTATCTCCATCAGCTCTCTATATATAATGTATATATATATATATATATATATATTATATATATATATATAGGGCAATGAATATATCATATATACCCGTATATATATATATATATATATATAATTGTCGCCTGCGATTATACCTGGATATATATAGCATGCATTATGGACATATATATGTATATATATATATGTATATATACATTAGGTTTGATGTTTGAAAACAAAATTAATTCTTTATTTATTTAATTAAAATGGTAACCAAAGTGATAAATTGAATAGATGAAGGTGTGTGTTGATAAGATTGTGGGAAGTCAAACTCAGGAATTCAAGAAAAGGGACATTTTAAAGGAAAACTGGTTTTTTTGAACATGGGAGCAGAGAGCAAGTCATTCTGGGACACTTGCTTTTAGTTAGATTTCAGTGAACTATAGCAGGGGGTGCTGAGGTTTCTGCTCACAACCAGATGAAAAGGCCCGTCTCATAATTTCAAATGAAACAGGAGTTGATTTAAAGTTGCAGGAAAGCTCTTCGAAGATTGTATAGGCAGAAAATTGTTAGAGGCGGTTTAGAGAAATGTACTAGACCAATGATGGGGATTTTATTATTATTAATATTGTTATTTTTTTTTGTGGTTCTGACTTTAAACTTATCTAAAAGTATCATCTTTTTTTCTTTTTTTGTTTTCAACTTTTGATAATTTGCAAGTGAAGAGCAAAACATAGAGAACGACATTGAAAAAAATTGATATCAATGGGATGACCGTACATTAAGACACCATATTGACATCATGCCCTGCAGTGATAATTTGAAAGAAAAGAATAATAAAAGAAAAGCTCAAAATATATTATAAAAATATTCTTTTTAATAATAATAATATTGTCAAAAAGTGGATAAGCAATATATTTAATGGCAAATCAGCTTTTGTTTAATTTCGATTATTTCGAAAATTAGATTCACACTTTGTATTCATTAATTTAATGCATTTCGCAGTCAATTCATTTCCAAATTTATTTCTGTTTGTAGAATTTTACAAAATTTAGACAAAGAAAATCTTTTCACATGAATAACACATCGTTAAAAGAACATTAACAAGTTTCTTCATTGAAAGAATTCCAAACGTTTATTATATTTTCAATTTTTAATGTGGATCATTATTATCTACACTAGGTTCAGAAATTTTTCCTTCTACTTTGTAAATTATATTTCTTACAAATTCACTTTTTCCACACTATGCTGCTGTGAAAGTCAACTAATTCCATTTCTAAATCATGGATACCTAGCCCCATAAATTCGGTAACATGTATTGTTTCGAATTCCGTTTTGCAAAAAAATAACTTTCTTAGCTTTTAAAATAATTAAAAATCTCTTCTAAAACGCATTTACTACGTTAAAAGCATATTACGCTACTATAGTATAATGATTAAATACTTTTAATTGTTTTTTCTGAATTATCACATTTTTACAATGTTTTTGTAATTGAGGAAAATATATCTTTGGTTTTTAAAATTAAGGAAAATATAACCAAATCTTTAGAGAATATACTAAGTTTCTTCATAAATATTTTAATATTTTCAAACATCATTAATATAAACAATCCATTTTCCCGAAGTTCTTTTATTCATTTCTTTCTGTTACTCGATCTTTAATTGTATTGTGACTTATTAATAACTCATTTATAATCAAGTTTTTTTTTTTTAAACTTTCATTCACTCAAATATTTTACAAACTCTCATTCTGAAAGAGGTTTCTCATGGTTAGCAGTGCAATGGTCTACTTAAAAACTGCAAGCCGTAATGTTGTTCTTCACAATCAAAAACTTTTCTTAACACTGGTTTGTGAGTTATTCTGTTTTTATTTTGTAAAAATATTTTTTACGAAATAAAAAAAAAAAACATATATTTTTTATAATAAAAACATTTTTATTATCAAACTGCTTGATATGGTCTGGAACTTGCATTATTTAATTTATATTCAGAATACAATTATTTTAATGGAAATTTCTTACTATTATAATTGATATACATATATAGATGAGACAATTTAATAATAAAATAATAATGAGGTTGAATTATTACTGAATTATTTATTTCTATTGAATTATTACTGTGATCTGATACTTATCCACTCTACCATTTACATGAGCCGCAATATTGTTTGATAACGTTGAGAACTCCTAGCACCACATTGCCTGGAAGAAGGCGATTGCTAAGGAAACAGATTATTATAAATGAAATACATTTGCAATGGTAAGTTTTCGGTCATATTTGCCACATTGGCAAACTTGAATGAAAGTTTAGTTTACCAGCTGATTTTTATTTTTTGATGGATTTTTACGAGTAGTAATTAGTAATTTGATTATTACTACAACTAGTAGTTGGTGTATAAATTAATTTATTGCCCTCTTCTGAGAATTAATATTAAATTATTAGCAACATTGAAAGATGGAGGGGTTATATAGAACACTGCAGAGTGATTTAGTATTTCTCAGAAGAACTGTAAAAAACTGCCCAATGATCAGTTGATTTACAATAACTGTAAAAGTTCTTAAAAATAATATTAAAAAATTACAAATTAATATATATATATTAATTAATATATATATTAATTAATATATATATTAATATATATATATATATTAATTGATATCAGATAATTTTTAAAATTTTTAATTCAGAATAAGGAATCTTTTAATAAAAAAAAGCGAATCTGCTAAAAGCGAAAAAGCTGTGTTGCTTATTCTGTCATTTTTCATGCAATTATAGTCAGTTAGATGAATTTTTTTGTTTATTGTTAAAATGGTTTCCTAGATAATCAGAACATCTATAACATGAATAAATATGAAACATTTTCCATCAATTAATTTATTTTAAATATTATTTGTTTTGCAGAAGGTGATAATGAGTTTTTAAAAGTTTATAAGCATTTATTTCAAATGGAGCAGAAGACATGACTTGTATGAAGAGTTCCAGTTTGTCATTCGTATTTGGAGTACTTTGAGTGTTGTTGATACATTGAAAATTATGGGAAAACATTCATGTTAGATTGAAGATTTTTAACAATTGAATGACGAATATACCAAGATTCAGATTATTATAATTTTTATTGAAAACTAAATTGTGAAAGTTATAACATTAAAGATTGTAGCATTAAAATTGTAACATTAACATAACTAACTTTAATTGTGAAAGTTGTAACAATAAAGATGGCTGATGATTGTTGCTTGCAGATGTGGTGGGATTTCATTGTAATCTGAGTGTTCTGCCGGAACCATTTTTTACTGCAACCTTTGGAAAGATTTTGCAACTTCTCCAGGAAGCAGCGTGACATCTCTCTCAGTAGTTGATGCAACTTGTGGATTTTTTTACTTTAATTAAGCAATTAACAGTATGGTGATTGAACCCTTCACATATAATTTTTCTTGGTAGTTTTCATGTAATATTCTTGAACGCATTTGAATATCAACATTATTTGATCAACAACATTATTTGATTACTTTTAACATTATTTGATCTTCTAAATAATTCTTTGATAATTAAAATTATTGAGATTGTGCAAATATTTTCACTTTAAACCCAAATTATATTATGTGATATTTCTACTTGCAAAAATTACAGAATCTTATATAATCCGCTTTGTCACGTATTTAGTAACATTGAACGACAGAATTTCACTAATTAATATCATATTCTGAAGCAGCCTACGTGCCTTGTGTAATTTTTATGAAGATTAATTTATTTTTGCTCACAGAATCGGGTTTTTTTTTTTTTTTTCCTTAGTCTTTGGAAACTGGTATGATATCTAATCTCTTGAAACATTTCACAGTGCAAAACACATAAATTCTGTTTCAATATTTATATTAGCATTTTACATAAAATACGTAGGCATGGATGTTTTTACTTGTTAAAAAGTTGATGACTGAAAATATCTTCTATGCAAATTTATTAGTATATGGCTGATATGTATTGCAAAAAAATTTAAATAGCACTTAAACCAGAGTTTTTTTCTGTATCTTGAAATTGCCGCATAGAATAAGAAATTAGATTTTAAAAGATTAAAAATAAAAATTTTTAAATTTTAAAGATATCATTTTAAATTTTTTACTACTTACGTAAGAAGTGCAGAGATAATAAGGTGATAGATACCTGTATTAGCATTCATAACATTTTTTTATTGTTTGTTGAATGCATAGAATATAAAATTGAAATCCCGACTTTTAATATGTATGATTTTGATATCAATATATTTTTAAAATGTTATTTAAAATTCAAGATTAAATATGTCTGTGATATGCTTGTTACTTTTATCTTTATTAAGAGATAATTCTGAGTTTTTTTAAAGAAAAATAAGATCTATCTGATCTTGCTAAATTTATGAGACAATTTTGAATACGAGAATGCAAATAAAAATTAACTCAAACCTTCAAAACACACGTAGTATCAAGGGCAGAAAATAAAGTTGATTGGCATTTTGATTGTTATTTCTTTTTGTTCTATGACTTATTTTTATCCCGGTAAAATTCACTGGTAGATTAAGACAATATATTGCATAAGTAGGACTGTAAGATATAGCATATGACTGTAAAATATTGCTTAAAAATCCAGATTAATTAAATTTTGATAAATAAAAATAATAATCACAAACAGCAAAATTAAAGTTGAAATCAAATGTTTGGTTGTATTAGAAGCTACATATTTACAATTAAACTAGTCAAAAATACAGATAAATAACATATTTAAATAATAACAAATAAAAAAATGTATTCTACATATTTATTTAACAACGTATAACAGAATTGTGCTTTTCCAATTGATGTTTGAGTTTCGGGAGGAAATTAATTGATAGTTGTATTTATAGTTGATATAAAAGAATTAATTGATAGTTGATATAAAAGAAAGAAAATCATTGAATTACCAGCATTCTAAAGCAACCATGGAATGCTTTGCAATGTCTCAAAAGAAATTTATTTCAGGTGTTTATCAAGAATAAAAAAGATTTATTGAAGATATTATTATGGAGATAGTCCATCAAATAGTCACATCTTTTCATAAATTGTAAAACAGATAATACAAAAATTAAAATTCGTCTTATATTTGTATTTTCTACTATTTATATCAACAAAATATCTAGTACTACACTTCTGGGATCACTGGTTGCCAGTGCTTGCATTTAAACAAGAATTTGAGTATAAAACTAGGGTTCTTGATTATATATGTACATTACTGGCCATTAAAATTGCTACACCAAGAAGGCGACATGCTACAGACGTGAAATTTACACGACAGCAAGAATGTGCTGTGACATGCAAATGATTAGCTTTTCAGTGCATTCAGACAAAGCAGGCGCTGGAGACACCTACAATGTATTTAAATGAGAAAATTGTTCAGACGGTTTCTTATACACAAATTGCATTTGAACGTTGTTGCCTGGTGAAAAAGTTCTTGTGGTGCCTCATGTAAGAAGCAGAAATGCGTACCAGCACGTTTCAGCGTAAAGGGAATTGTAGATTTATTGTATCGCAGTATTACTGCTCGCATCGGTAGATATCCAGTGACTTTAGCAGAATAAGGAATTGATGGGTTCAGTACGGTAATACGGAACGCTGTGCTGGTTCAACTGCGCCCCTATCACTAACAGCCAGGCATGTTACCCCGCATGGCCTTAAGGGATCATGCAGCCACTTTACAAGCCCTGAGTGAAGAACTGGGGTCATTTGTAAGACAACAAGCGTCTGCAAAAACAGTTCGAGGACGTTTGCAGCAGCATGGACTTCAGTGCGGAGACTGGCAGCGGCTACCTTTGACGCTGCATCACAGACAAGAGCGTCTTCAGTGGCATGATTAACGACGAACTTGGGCGCACGAATGACGAGAAGTCATTTTTTTCAGAGGAATCCAGGTTCTGTTTACAGCATCAAGATAGTCGCATCCTTGTTTGGCGGAATCGTGGTGAACACACATTGGCAGCGTACATTCGCCATCGTCATACTGGCCCATCACCTGTCGTGATGGTATGGGGTGCTATTGATACACGTCTCGGTCACCTCTTGTTCGCATTGACGGCACTTTGAACAGTGCAAATTACATTTTTGATGTGTTACGACCCGTGGCTCTACCATTTATTTGAGCCCTGCGAAAACCTACGTTTTCAGCAGGAAAATGCAGGACTGCATGTTGTACAGACCTTCCTTCATAAGGGAAAATGTTCGGCTGTTGCCGTGGCCTGCACGTTCACCAGATCTCTCGCCAATGGAAAACGTCTGGTCCAGCAGAGTTGCCGAGCGACTGGCTCGTCACCATACGCCAGTCACTACAGTTGATGAGCTGTGGCATCATGTTGAAGCTGCATGGGCATCTGTACATGTACATGCCATCCAATCATTGAGTTTGACTCAATGCCCAGCCTTATGGGTGTTATTACTGCCGGAGGTGGTTGTTATGGGTACTGATGCTATGCGCTCAAATTTCTTGAACATTTAATAAAAAAATAGCAGCGATTAGCTTAATACGATTTTTTATTTTAATTAACCCTTTTGTTATTATGGAAATATTATATTTATTAAAGAACATGGAAAATGAACAGCCAATTTGCTTTTTTAATTCCCCTAGTTTCCAAAATCCTCCTACTATATAAATAGAAGATTTGTCTAGATGGGGTCGCGTGACTGGACTGCCGATTTTGTTTTGTTAGCTATCCTTTCTTAAGTCAATTTAACACAGAAAGTTGAAAAAGCTGCCTTTCCTTATAATTGATGCACCAAAAGTAAGCCGTCCTGATATAATTATTATCATCCTAAATCGAAAGCCACATAAATTGTTCCGGATCAACAGCCTCCATAGCATATTATGTTTGTTTTGTAACTATATTCAACTAAAGATGGTGTAGTTTTTATGTTATGGACGTTTATATCACTTCAAATTTGCCACAAAAGATCTTCCAGTTACTTTACAACTTAAAAATTACAAATAAGTCATTTTTTAAGCAATTATAACTTTCGCTTCAATTGTTTGTGATAAATGCAATATTTAATTTTATTGAGATTTTTCTTACAATTTAAGTTTTTGCGTATAATTAATTTCTTTTTCATTGCGTTTAAATTAAGAATATTTTAAGAAGGAAATTGTATTAGTTTTTTTTTTTTATTATTGTATAAAGCATTAATAATATTTTTATTAGTCTCTCATATCTTATGAACTTGAATTACTTACTAATTCTCATATTAGTAGTATAATTTAAAAGTTTTCTTTTATAATATAAGCCTTTTTTAATTTCAATTTAATCAAATTAGCTTATTTGAAAATGATTACTATTAAATTTAAAACAAGCAGAAATTCCTTTTATTAATCATTTGTCCTTAAATTTAAGATCCTGCTAGACTAAACATATTCCGCATAATTAACAACACAATAGACTGCGTTAGACAACAAGACAATAGAAAATTTGAAAGAAATAGAAAATTTGTCACTTCGGCAATCGGTTTTTGCATTCCAGTTGTTCTTAAGTGTTCCAGAGCAAAATTAGTAACTGCGGAGTTAAGCGTTTTTAATTTTATCAACTCGATCTCAAAATTATGCTACGTTTTAAATTAAGGGTCGAGAAAAAAAGTAGTAAAAGATAGTTAAGTTACGTTGAAAATAAAATCCATGAAGAAAATCAACAAATTTGTATTTTGACGAAGACCTTTTGGCTACATGATAGCCGCAAAGCCTCTATCAGGGAAAAACATCAGATGAGGAGATGAAGAAAATCAAAATCCACCTGAATAAATATATATACACAAGCCAACTTATGAAAATAGTGGTAGTGTTCCAATTCCAGCAATTACGAAAGTTTGGAAATACGGAAATATTACTTTTCCAAGATACATTAACTTTCACTATTATAACTCACAACTCCCAAGGATTAACTCTGAATAAAGCTGTCGTGGATATTGGTGAGAGTGAGTCATCATGGATTTGCATGTAATTGCATATTATTGAATTTACATGTAATTGATATAATTGAATGTGCATGTAATTGCATATCATTGATTTGCATATGCTGCAATAATACCAGTGTAAAAACTCAACAAGGTTTAGCACTCAAAAAAAATTTTTTTCTTTATAAGAGATTTTGTAGTATTAAAAATTCTCACATGCTAGAATATTGAAAATTAAAAGAATGCATAAATAAAACATTTTATACCAGATAATATTTAAAGTATTCAGGATTTTAAATTTTTTCTTTGTTTATTCGTGAAAAATTATTTTTTAAACATGATCTGCAATTATTTATATTAAAATGTATAAATAAAGCAACTTTTATAGTTAAGAATTCTTGCTTTTTTTGTGTTAGAAGATTTACTGTTTCTCACATCAGCTAAACTTACGAAAGCTTCATAGCTAAGGAAAAAAATAATAATAATGTATCTAAATATATTTTTTCACATATTGTAATAGAGTTTCGCAAATCCACAAAGGCTTATTTTTAGCTAGCCCTAGCAATTATAAGGAGCTGTTAAAAGCTCTAGCAATTATTGTTCTTATTATTATCCATTTATATAGTTTATATTTTGAAATTAAGTTGTTGTTGTTGTGTGTCGATGAAGAAGGAGGGCAGAGTCTTCCGAGAGGATTTTTTTAGAGAGAACTAGCCGGCATTTGCCTATCATATGGGAGAAAACCTCCATCAGCTAGTCTGACTAACGAGGCAAGATGCTGAACATCACAAACGACATAAGTCTGCTTGTTTTTTAAACAGTGTCTACAACAAAGCCTCAAACGGATTGAACCATTGCAGCTCTAGTGTGCTCACCAGTTGCCACTGAGGCACGAGTTGGGCTTTCTGCTATGTATAGGTAAAGACTAGAATATTAGCTACCATATTAAGGAAGTGGTAAATAGTGGTTGTGACAATAGTTCGTAAAAATCTCATAGCGATAATCAGATTATCGGCTGGAATTTTTCCTGGTTTTAGCCCGAACGATACTCAAATACCGGACAGTTACTCCTAAAAGTCCTTCCCTCATCCTCTATTGGTCGGCTGTTCGTGAGATATATAAGTGATACATGAGGTCCACCGATGTTCCAACAAAGATGAAGAAAGTATTCAAATTAACTTTCATTCAACAGTTATTTGAGAAAATCCAGTTTGAAAATATTTTAAAATTACAAATTGCATTAAAATTCAAATTACATATTTAAATATTTATATTGACATGCCCTGATGGCTCAACTGGCTATAGTTGATAATTTTTTCTTCCCTTTTGTTTTAATTCCATATTCTTAGTTGTAAGTAATATAGAAAAATTAAATTAAGTAAATTAATAAATTGTTAATTTTTATCTATCATTAGACATGAAATCTCTTATTAGCATAAATTAAAAAACTCCCATTTTTTGAAAAAGATTATAGTTATTTGTGAGTTCTATGTATTAATTTATCAAGTCTATGCTTAAATTATTATTATTTATTATTATTTTTTATCCAGTCTATGCATAACTTTAGGGAATGAAATTTTTTTACAGATGGCAAGAAAAATAATGATGTCAGATAAGTTAGAATTAACATAGCTGTTTCTAAATTTATGATCATAGTTCCTGCATTATTTCTTTATAACTGTATAGAATTACCTAATTAAGTATAATAAATTAGAAAACTAGTACAAAAATTAGCGGCAATATTTATGATAAAAACAAGAGAAATATTAAATTTTAAGGCATCAAACACCTTTTAATCATATAAAAAAATTGATTTCTACGTGTGTAAAAAAATTTACCAACATAAAATGTAGCATTAAAATACAAAAAATTTATACAGCATTGCATTAATTTTTAATGCAATACATAAAAAATGATATTCTAACTGATCAAATAGTAATAAAAGAAAGAGAAAAGCCAACAATTATTTTAAAAAACTGACCAGTTTCAACTTACTGGATTTTCAACATCTCAATACAAACATGTACATCAATTGACATGTCGTATAAGACAGAAAGGGTAGACAAACACAAGAATGCAATTTGCACAAAAAGGAATTATTTCTAGTTGAAATTCAGATTGAGACAATGTGTTTTAATCATTTCACTTTTAATTTGGTTGCTTGGGTGAGTTTGGTTTGGTGAGTTACTCAACGGTCATCTTGTGCACAAGAGGGCGAAACAGACCGGGACCCAGTTTAAAAGTGGATTCCGAACTACTACAAATATTCATGGCACCACCAGGACATGAACTGTAACCTGTGGTACCAGCGTCAGAGCAGCCACTGGCCATCAGGCCCATATCTTTGATATAAAGCTCAGACGACCCAGAACGACGCTCAAATGCGAAACAGTTAGAACAAAAACGTCGCCCAGAAAGCCACTGTCCTCCCCTCTTCAACATCCAACTGGTGGTCGGGCTGTTCGAGGTATTCATGGGGCAGATCGATGATCCATCTCACTTTTCTAATTAGAAATCTGGAGAAAATTAGGTTTGGATGTGAGGTATGGAGGATAAAAAAGCAACCATCATAAAAAATGGTATAAATATTTCAATAATGGAATAATATTTCATACGGTTGGAAAAACAAAAAAATCTCTAAATTTACCTTGAAATGTTTGTATTCTAAACTTACTTTCTGTTCAGCATTATATTGAACTATGTAAATTCCATTTGTTTCTAGTGCGCCTATGCTGTTTTTCGCATATAAGGCGAAGGAAGCCGAAATCTATGTTCTTGTTTTTCAATTTCTTGTAAGCTTGAACAAGTTTACAATAAAGGGGATGTGAATTCATTGAGTATTTGCTAATTCCACCTACCGACACCCTGCAAGTCTGATACATTTTCTGGTCACCCGGACATGATCACGTGGTCCTCTCTTTTGAAGAGCGAGTATCTTTACTTTTTTTAATTTCTCATTTATTCACTTTAATTTCTCATCTATTCACTTTAAAAATGGTCGCGGAACTAATGAAACTGCGTGGTTCCGAAAGGCGGCTTTGATCAGCATTGAAACATTTCTGACCACCGTCAGTTCCTGAAACTAAAGTATAGGTCAGAGTATTAAAGACTGACTTGTTGGGTTAGAGGAAATATTTAGTAAAATACTGATTATGAATCTGATTTGGCACAAGAACAATCGGAAATTGTAAGAAATCGAAAATAAGTATTTCGATGCAAAAAAAGACTTCAGAAGTTGTTTTGGAGCCAACAAACGCGTAACAAACGAACAATGGATTCGAATTCCAGTTTTTCTAAACTCAAGTTTCGGAACAACCTAGATTTTCGAATGCGTAGATTCAAACATCCCTCTGTCTTTCATGGCGATTAAAATCAGTGTCTTCCTTTCAAGGATTATATACGTGTGTTGCACATAATAACAAAACACTAACTAATATTCAAAGGTTCAAATATTCTACTTGATTATTAAGAGAAGCTCCCTATGGAAGTTATTCAGCAACATTTCCAGTAACAAACGATAGTTATGAAGGAAAGTGGACAAAACTAATGAAAACCGTTACGATAGAAAAACAAATCGTTAATAATTTATTACCGACGTTTTTTTTTTCCAAAACTCTATTTCTCATGTCAGCGATAGTAATCTGATGCTACTAGCTGATAATTCCGAGAAAGTTGTCAGAGGCTTAAAATGCGTTGATGAAAAAGCTACAGAGCCAGATGTTCGGATCATCTACATGCTTTTAAACAAAGTTGTTCCTGAAACTCGTCATCTTTGGTCGGAAAAGACTGTTGACATAGACTTTCCTTCTTTCGATTTTTTATGTAGTTTTTAAATGATACAGCCTCGACGTTAGAAAATTCAAAAAATGAATCTTCAGGTCAAAAGACGTTAAAAAATAACACGAATCGTCTCTTGTTAAAGTGTCCAAAATGCAAAGTACAACATATTTATCTAAATGTTCAATCCTTAAAAACTTGAATACAACCGCACGCAAGTCGTTTTGTGATTAAAAGAAACTTTTTGTTGCATCTTTCTCTGAAAAATAATTTAAAATTTTGTACTTCTCAATTTATATGTAGATTTTGTCATTTTAAACACCATACTCTTTTACAAGTGAAAAATTGAGATCGAACTGCGCACAAGCTACTAAGCTGGCTGTAGATGATCCGCAGCATTCAAAGAAGGATGCATCGTCAATCCAGACTAATTGGATCAACAAACAGCATTTAATTCAACATTATCAAGCCTATCCAATTTGAAACAACTGTAAAACTTATTCAAGAAGATATAGCTGTACTTTCAACAGCAATAGCTTTAAACAAATATAACAGTGGCAAGTATATTAAAATTCATATTCCTCTAGATTCAGGTTTTCAAGCTTGTTTCTTATCAGAATCATTTGCGCAAGACATTGTCTTAATTATAATTCTAGTTATCGAACTTCGGTGACCGGTATTTCCACCACCACACCAACTATAACTTTAAGTAGTAAGAAATTGTGCATATTTTCAAGACATGGCCGAAATATTAAAATTTGATATAAAAACATTTGTTTAAAATCTTTGATAACTTTTCAACATTCGCATACCATTACATCTCAAGATCTTAATTTATTAAATGGGCTACAATCGGCTGACGGAAATTGTTTTCAATCGTGTGAGGTCGATTTAATTATTGGAGTAGATAAGTTATTTTTCATCATTTTTCCAGGACAAGTCTTCTTACGAGCCAATGGCGAGAACCAATAGCTCAGAATACTCGCTTAGGATGGGTTGTGGCAGGTAATATCAAAAGCAGTTAAATAACTAATTTAACTTCTGCAAATGTAAATCTCTATGAAGATTTAAAACATTTTTTGGGAAATAGAATCGTTTCCGGTTGCTAAAACTCTGGATTTAACATCAGAAGAGAAATTCTGCGAATAACACTTTTTATAAAATTCAAAAATCAATTAAGACGGCAGATTTGAAGTTAAACTTCCATTTCTCAAAACAAATTTAAAAACTAGGGAATTCATATAATTGTGCTCTTCTACGCCTGAAGGCAACGGAAAGAAGATTTCTGAAATATTCAGAACATTTGTAAACTATATTAGCAATTTATGCGCGAATACATTGATTTAGAACACATGAAAATAACAGATGATCATTCGAATCAAATTCCTGATCATGCCAAGTTTTATCTCCCTCCTCATTTCGTTTTGAAAAACTCCATCACAACTAAGTTTCGAGCAATTTTTGACGGTTCTTGTAAAACTAAAATTCGGTATCTTTAAACGAAATTCTGGTTGTAGAAGCGAAACAACAACGAGTCATATTCGAAATGTAATCGACAGGTAATGGTTAATCCAACAGATCAAACATATCAAGGAATTTTAGAAGATTTTAACAGTTCGGAACCTATTAAAGAGTATAAATTGTAACTTCCGACTTTCATGCTCTTCTTTTCTTGCAACTAGATGTTTACAACAAATAGTAATGAATGCGAAAAACGATTATCAAGTTGCTTCGAAGGCAATGAGAGAATTTATACGTAGATGATCTTCTGTTGAGTATGAATACTCGAAAAATAACCCAAGTCTGCAGACAAGTTTTTATTACTTTCGTAAAGAGGATTTGAATTGAGAAAATGGAGATCAAACTCCTCGGATGTTTTGAGAAGGTTGAATGTTACCAAAGAAGAAAGAAACTTCGAAATGCATGGTAGCATGAGCTGCAGAGTATTCGACTTACAGAGGAAATCAAGCAGTGATGTTTTTTGCTTTACCCCTCACTTCGAAAGAAACCCACCACTAACAAAACGTAACATAATATCAAACGCGTCTCAAATTTTCAACCCATTGGGTTTAATTCGCCCATGTGTAATTTGGATTAAAATATTTTAGCAGAAGTTATGTTTAATTAAAAGTGGTTGGGACGATATTTTACCTAAAAGTTTAGTTACTAAATGTAGTTTCAGAATATTTTTCATGATTAAAACAATTCAAATTCCTAGATGTGTATCGGAAACAAAAGAAAAAATCTCACTGCACTGCTTTTGCGACTCATCTGAACAAGCTTACGCCGCTGTGATCTATTGTAAACAAAAATTCGCGGATAGAACATCTGTAAATCTGCTAGTTTCTAAAACAAAGATTGCACCCATAAAAGCAAATTTTAATCCCTCGTCTGGGGTTACTAGGTGCAACTCTACGCGTTTCATGATTACAGGCTGTCTTGAGAGGTCTTGAGATGAGCATCCAAGATTATGAAATACATGCATGGACTGATTCAAAAATAGTTCTATCATGGCTTTCTTCCATCCAAAACGTTGGAAAACTTTTATTACTAGTAGAACATCTAAAATCTTGGAAACCCTTCCCTCTAATTCCTGTCATTACGTGTCCCCTAAAGAAAATCCTGCTGACATAGCAACGCGTGGTATCAATCCACAAAATTTGGGAAGTTGCAGACTTGGGTGGCATAGGCCAAACTTTCATCAAGATTTTAACTATTGGCCACTTGAAGATCCTGCATCTGAACGAATCCCTGAGGAATTACTTCAATAAAGTGACCCTATTTTTCAAATTCGTGCACAATTAATCTTACTTTTACAGGATATTTTTGAGAAACATTCTTCATTAGCAAAAATTATTCTCATATTGGCTTATTGTCAACGCTTCATTGTAAGATGCAAACTCTCGAAACTAATCTCGTTAAATACTGCGAAATACAATTAATCAAGAATGGTATTTTACTGACTAACTGAACAGTTTGCAATCCGGGAAGACTTTATCACCCAGCAGCAAAAAATACTCAACTTGAATCCATTCTAGGATAATGATTTTTTATGGGCAGGAGGGCGGAAGAGAAGATCAAATTTGCCTTTTTAATCAAAACATCCCATCTTATTACCGAAAAACACAAGATTTGTGAAATGCTTATTCAAGAAGCCCACATTGCAAACTTGCATGCTTGACCAACTCTTGGCTCACATTCTGAAACTATCTTATGGTATTGTGGGTGCTAAGCGATTGATTCGAAAAATCGTTAATAAATGTGTTGTTTGTCGCAGTTATCATTCAAAGATAGTTAAAAACTGATGGGAGATCTGTCTAAGGCTCGTTGGAGTTTTTACAAACTGCGGTTGTGACTTCACATGATTGATCAACATAAAATTCGCCAAAGGACGTGGGCAAAAGTCTACTACAGCTTATGTAACATTATATGTATGCTCGGCAACAAAGGCTTTGCACTTGAAATTAGTGTGAGATCTAACTTCGAATCTTTTTTATTTCAGCACTCAAAAGATTTACATCGCGAAGTGGTTGCCCATAACATATACACTCATGTCCATAAATTAAGGATAATGAAGTTCAGGCAAAGAAAGACAGAAGCAAAAACACATTTGACTTATTTGTAAAGTCTATTTATTAATCAAACGGTAAAGAGCAAAAAGATGCTATATGTTTGACATAATTAATAAAAATTATGATTTTTACTCCCTGGAGCAAATTTCAAAAAAGAACCTATTTACGAAAAACAGTATAACATGGTTAGTACGATGGTTAATATGGAGTATGTCTCCCGGACAATGCAATACAGGCCTTACAACGCCTAGGCATGCTGAGTATCAAATTATCTGATCTTGGGGAATATTACACCACTCATCAAGCAATGCCCTCCGAAGTTCCGGTTGACAGGTGGGAGGGGGTTGACGGGCTGCAATTCGTCGACCAAGCTTATCCCACACATGCTCTATTGATTCAAGTCGGTGAGTATGCTGGCCAATCCATACGGCTGATATCCTCCAATTGAAGGCATTCGTCTACAGTGCTTGCATGGTGAGGACAGGCGTTGTCATCCATAAACAGAAATTCAGCATCCATGGCGCCCCGAAACAAACGTACATGTTGTTCCAGAATGACATCCCGATAGATGTGGCCTGTCATCGTTACACTCTGAACATGCAGGTCAGTTCTGGAACCAAGAATAATTCCTCCCCAAACGAGCCATCCTGCAGCACCGTAACGGTGTCGTTCAATGGTGTTCGCTTGGTGGTAACGGGTACCTGGCGCTCTCCATATGAATGTCCGGCGAGAATCAGACTGCAAACTAAACCTGGACTCGTCGGAAAACATCACACCAGACCACTATTGCGGTGTCCACAATGCATGCTCTCTACTCCAGGTTAATCGCAGGCGACACTGAGTTGCGGTAAGGAGAACACATCTGACAGGCCTACGAGCATATAGAACAATGTGCCCTAAGCGTCTGTACACGGTCTGCCTTGAAACTGTCGTACCGGTAGCTGAAGAGAGCTGACGAGACAGGTCTGATGCTGTGCTCCGTCGGTTTCTTTTGGCAGTAACTGCTAAATACCGGTCCTCATTCGGCGTTGTAACTCAGGGGGGGACCTGTGCTGTAACATCTACTCACATTACCATCATCTTGGAATCATTGCCAAAGCCTGGAGATGACACTTTGGGCGATTCCAAGTTCCTCGGATACTTCTAGCTGGGTACGTCCACATTCCAGTCGTCCGATAATTCTACCACGTAAAAAGTCATCCAAATGCTTCCTTTGTGCCATAACTATGCGGTTATTGCACTGAAAGTCTTTTAAAGCGCTTGTGAACAATTTTACTTCTTTGACACCATTCCTTATATACCCCTCTCTTACACTCTCGTCATTGTGACGTACTATCCGCGCCATCTGGTGGTTTCCTGTAATTTGCATATTCTTCTTCAAGATGTGTGTGATAATTCTACAGGTGAAATTTTTATTTTAGAGTTCAATTTCGGTGTGATTCTGAATTATCCTTAATTTATGGACATGAGTGTATATTGCGACAATGCCACAAATTTCATAGGGGCACGTAGTAAAATTGATGAAGTGAAAGAATTTATTAATACAATTAATGACAATCCAAAGATTACTTTTTGAATACCTCAGAAATTAATTGTAATTTTATTCCACCTTCTTCACCTCATTTTGGGGGATATGGAAAGCTGGCATTCCTTAAATTTTATATTAAAAGGTCAATTTGTGATATTAAATTAACATTTTGAGGAATTGAGTACATTTCTGTGACAAATCGAAGCGATTCTCAATTCTAGACCATTAGTTAACCAGATAAAGATATTGAATCATTACATGCCTTAACCTCGTCTCATTTTTTAATTGGCGAAAGTTAAGTTTCCTTCCAGATGAGCTGGAAAACGAGGAGCTACCTCATCGCACTCGATGGCAACATGTTCAAAGCATCCGGAAGGGATTTGGAAAAGGAGGCACAATGAGTTTTTGCATTCCCTCCAACAAAGAACCAAGTGGAGAAAGCCTGAAGAGAATCTCCGTGTTGAAGACTTGGTCATCATAAAAGTATCCACCTTCCACCAGCCAATTGGCTATTAGGCCGAATCTCGGAGGTGCATCCCGGCGAGGACAAGCATGTATGAGTGGTCACCATCAGAACTTCTAAAGGACTGTTTAAACTCAATATTTAAAAAGTAATTAAATTATAAGTAATTTGGGTAGGAGCATGTCCAACATTATATTGAACTATGTAAATTCCATTTGTTTATAGGGCGCATATGTGCTTCTTCTGTTTTGCATATAAGGAGAAGTAAGCCGAAATCTATGTTCTTGGTATTGAGTATCCACGCAGGCGTTTCCAGCATGATGGAAATGGAAGTTCCTCCGGATGATAGTCAGGGTCCTTTTCAGGGCCGACTATCGCCAGCCGCTCCTAAACAACATCAACAACCTCAATCTCCCGACGTTATTTTCCGCACTCTGCAATCCATTGAATTGGAAATCTCAAATGATCAAGATGAGCTTGCCATCTATCAGATTTGCGCAAGACTCAAATCCCCGCAGCAAACCCCAGGAATGATGGACTCGTTCAAAGTGCCATGGAGATCTCAACACACCTTACAAAAGGTAAGACTAATTGGTTCTTGCCAAAAGTTTAATTGCAATATGCACTCTTTATCTACCGAAAATATTGGCAGTCCCATCTGCCACTTCTCCATCTAATAACCTAAAGCGCGTGCCTGACCGCGATAACGATGGGTTTCAACTACCCCCTCCAAGCAAAACACAGTCAAACCTCCGATGTTTACCTTTCCAAATTATGTCCCCACCACCAATAAATTCGCCCACCTTGAATCTCTTCCTATTCCTGATCCTCCCCACCACAGGCTCCCAGAATACATCCCATAATTGTCCGACAATCTGATAATATCAGAAACCTTCAAACTATTAATGAATCTTTTCCTGAAATCAAAATCACTCTCTCTGAAAACTCCTTAAAATCTACTCTAAAGACTCCGGACGAACACCGAAAAATAACACAATTCCTTAAAATTTCTATGAAATTAAATCAATGAAAGGCCCCTTAAAGCAGTTGTTAAAGGACTTCCTCGCATCACCCTCTCCACTGAAATCGAACAAGAACTTTCCACCCTTAAATTTACTAACTCTAAAGTAACCCAACTCACTAATAACAAAACCAAAACCCCAATTGCTGTCTGGAAAATTGTTCTTCCAAAAACCATGGAAAATGAAAAAATATTCGAGCTAAATAAACTACTCTATCTCAGCGTAAAAATTGCAAAATTCAATCGCCTCCCAGGAGCTACACAATGCTATTCATGTAATCGATTCCACCACAACTCTGCAAAATGTTTCAGCCCCCACGCTGCTTAAAATGCGGAGATGCTCACCCCACTAAAGACTGCCCAATCAGGTAAAAAATTGAAAACCCCCGTTGTATCAACTGCGGACTGATCGGCCACCTCGCTGCCGGGCGCGGCTTCACCAAATTCCATAAACCACAAATCCCCCACAAAATCCCACTAACTTCCGCAATATCATCCCCTCCCGACAAGTCTCCTCTAACATCTCCTTCGCCAATATTGTGGCAAGTTACATCACCCCTCAAAACACTTCCGCTCAAATTCCTAACCAAAACACTCCAACTCCATTTCCTTCTAATAATAATACTGAAATCTATCAACTACTATTCATTCTTAAAGAATTCACTCAACTCTTCTCCTCAGACGGCATCCAAACCATGTTCAATAACCTTCAAGCTGCCACCACCAAAGAAGATAAATTATTCGTCATTCTGCATGGATTTTCCTCTTTCCTCAACAAATCTAATTAATGTCTGATCTCTTCACTAGACAGTTACTCGTTCATTTTATTTCTCTCCCATGTATTTTAATTACTTTCATCACTTATTATTATAATAATATTAATTTTAAAAAAACCTCACTCTTTTAAACTTTCTTTTAGTATTTGGGCAAGATTCCTTTTAGTCTTTACCGCTTTCTTTCCCCAGCAAATCTCTCATCTTTCTAACGGCTGTTGCGCAGCCATGGAGCTTCAACAAAACTCAAATCATCTATGTTCTTGTTTTTCAATTCCTTGTAAGTGAACAGGTTTACGATAAAGTGGATGTGGATTCAGAGTATTTGCTGATTCCACCTACCGACACCCTGTAAGTCTGGTACAATTTCCATTTATTTCCTTTTCGCAAATAAAAATTACAGAAGGAAGCACATAATAAGTGTAAAATTAAACTTAAAACTTAAATGTCGAATAAGAAATTTAACAATCGTGGATTTTCAATTAAAGAAAATAAAGAAAATTATGAAGCAAACGTTTATAATATTAATATTAAAAACGCCGTTGTATATTGTAAGTAGTTCTTTTGAAAACAACCTAATATTTTTTCCAAAATAAAAAATATTTTAACTAGTGGTAATAAATAAAAAAAACTATGTAAATACTTATTAATTTATTTAATTAGTTATTTTACACAAGTGAGAATAGGAAATTATATGAATTATATGAAATCTACCACGTCTACATGCAAAAACGTGTGGTTCTCCTCTCAGCCACATAACAGATGGCATGACTTCCCTGAATTAAACTATAAAAGCTTCTTAATAAGTATATTGTTGTCAGATTTTATCAAAATTTTTAAGGGATTCCTATTAGTTCTGTTAGTTATCATCCTAATCATGAACCTACATATATTGTAAGTTTCAAATAAACCAGTGATGGGCAGTTCGTGACTTCTGCTAGTAAATTTTAAAAGTTTTTTTAATAAAACAACCATTAATAAGTAAGAAAACTATATATAATAAACTTTACTTAAAAAATATTAAAAACATAAAATAATTGGAATATAAACAAAAATTACCTTCCCATTTTAATTAAAAATATAATTGTTATAAAAAAAAATTTGTATATTGAACTCGTTTGCCAGAATAAGTTTCTGTAAAATTTATCAAACTAAAGAAAAAAAAAAACAATGAATAAATAAAAATAAAAAATAAAAGCACAACGAAAATGCCCGAATTAAGAAAATAGTGTTTTATAAGAAAGAAAAAGTACCTTAACTAAAAATTAATCAATATTAACTTTAAGATAATATCATTCAAGATTTAAGTTTTATTCATCGAAGTTTTAAAAATTATTTCCTAAAATTGTAATACAAATGAATAAAAAAGATATGGATTGGTGAAGTCAAATTGCTTTTGGAAATTTAAAAATTTGAAATAAAAAAACAATATCGATTCCTTTAAAAAAACTTTTATTATATGAAAAAATTACTAAAAATAAAGTAATTATTTTGAATAAAATGAAAAGAATAATTTATAGTACTTTATAGTATAACTGATACAGTTATGTTACAGTAATTTACACTGTTTCAATGGATTTAAATTCAATTATTTCAAAAGTAATTGTCCTGGTGTTTTTAAACAAGTGTTTTTCTGAAATTAATTGGGTTTTTTTCTGATTATGTCAGGCCTAATTGATAGACATACCGACCTCATACATAGTTATAATTTACATAGTACATAATTATTAATTAATGGTGTAAATGTTCTCACTCATCTTATCAGTAAAAATTTCTTCTTACTTGACGTCACTTCTACCACCCCTAAACTTGGTTATACTACTCACACGTATGCCACTCATATATAAAACTGAGATAACTTTTCTCGCTTCGTGGCAGTGCCAGTCTAACAGTGACACCAGTTGTTATAAGTACAGCATTCAACAATTGGGGGTGTTGAAACTTGGCCTAAAAGTCAAATTTTAAGAAAATAAGAAAGGATAATTAAGAAAAGCAAAACGAAAAAAAAAAGAAGGAAAATAAGAGTTTTTAATTATTAATGTTACTGAAGAGCTGTGCTGTTTCGGCATCTTTAACAAGGCAAAGAAAAAAATCGGTCCCCTCAATGTTCCATATCCTTGCGTTAATCCCTAGTTATAAATTCAACCTTCAAATATCGGATAGCGATACAATTAACAATTTTAGAAACACTTCACATAGGAACAATTGCAACAGGAATAATATTTATGAAGAGCAACGTGACTTTTTTCCCCACAACTTTTCGGAAGGATAAAAAAAAAAAATTCTTTAGAGAGTCTATAAGATGACAGAGACCTTATTTACGATAAAAGTCTCAAAAGAAACAGAAGTGAAGCCAAAGTGTTTCGGATTGCATTGTAATGGCAATAATGAGAAACGAAGCTTGAATACGTAATAACTGAAAGATATTGAAACTACACTAAAATGAAAATTTGTTTTAAAAGCATATACCTCAAACTAGTTGTTCTATAATTAGACTAAAAATGAAATCGTGACTTTAAATATAAATTTCTTATAACAAAAGTATTTCTAGACATTCTGTTTCTATTTAAAAACATTCGTGCTATTTTACGAGATCCTTTTAAACTAACGAAGCATTTTATTTTGTGATTTTAGGTGGGTTTTTTCAAACTTTTATTTAAATATTTAAGTACGATTTCTTTAAAAAATTTAATTTAAATCAGAAATTATGTAAAAAGGACTTCAAAGAATCAGCTTTGCAAAAGTGGGAAATGTTATTTAAAAATAGCTAATATAATAGCTAATATTGATTCAACTCAATCAGTTATTATTTGCAGGTTAAGAAATGAATAATAATATAAATTTATACGTGATATATTTGGCACAAAACCTTTTCAAAGCACATGCATTTATGTGATTTTTATATGAGTTGGAAGTTCAGATATTTTCCTAATAGCTTAAAAATTCATTAGTACACTTTATAAAAATTTGTAAGTATTTTCAAAAAAATTATGTCAAATAACAGTAAGTATGGCTGAGTTTTGTGCTTTGTTTTTCTCATAAAATCATAATTCCCGTATAACATTCAATTTCCTTGTAAAGCATGAAAATAATCAGCGGTACATTTATTTCGAAAATCAAATTTCGTAAAAATTCCTGGTTGATTTTAAATTACAATTCCACCACAGATTTATTTAGTTTATAGTTAGTTTAATTTCATAAGTACTACAATGACTAAGTACTTAATTTCATAAGTACTACAATGACTAAGTACTTAATTTCATAAGTACTACAATGACTAAGTACTTAATTTCATAAGTACTACAATGACTAAGTACTTAATTTCATAAGTACTACAATGACAATAAATGAGTTTTTCAGAAGTATCTGTCGTCCTAGTTATTAATTAACATTTGGTTTATCGGCAATATAGCAATATTATATAGCTATAGTGCTTCCTATACGCCGACTTTTTTTGAATAAAACGATAAATTAAGAAGATATAAAATTTACGAAACATTTTTTTAACTGTTTCACAACGAAGCATAAATTCATATTAGATAATTTAATTTAAGTCAACAGCTTGTTTTCCAAATGTCTTATTTTGAATCAGGTGTATTTAACTACTGAGACAAAAAAGTTATAGGTTTCCATTATCTTTACTAATATTTAAAATTTATCCCTACTATCCTTACTATTTAAAAAAACTGTTTGTATTTTATTTTTAGTAGTAGCTGAACATATATCATTAGCTGCATGAGTTGAAGAGTTTTTTTCAAAAAATAAAATAAAAGTTAAGGAACATATTATAATTTACATAGCTTTCTTTACCAACGAAAATCTTTTTAGAAAAACATAGCCTCAACATGCAATTTTAAACTGTAAGAAAAGAATCTGTCAAATCAGGGTGAATTTATTCAAAACTAAGCCGTTAACTGCCATGAGATTAACCAAAACTTCCCAGCATCTATTAATATTTTTAATCTGTAAGAAACACCGGAGAAAGAAGAACTGATATAAGTGAAAATGAAAGCTACTCAACTCAACACAGACTACCATAACCTCCAGCTTGACAACATAAAAAAATTCATACCAAATCTTGACTAGAATTCATCAATCAATTCTGGTAAATACTTCTCCAATGATCATGTCGTTATTTTCCCGATAATTTCATGAGCCTACAAAACAAAACAAATAAATAAATAAATAAAAAATTAAAACTCAAATCTTCTCGGCGATTTCCAACTTATCATGTGTGAACATGATATCAAGTCGACGTTGTTTACTAGTCAATGAGAGACCGTTGGATGTTTGCTGACGTTTCTTCGCATGACGTAACGCATTTGCCTGCTCACATTTGAGGGTCAGCTCTAAACTTTTGCCATGCTGGAAGATTGTTGACGCACACGGATTCAGGCTTGGTGGCTGGGCCCGAATCCTTCGCTGCAACTTTTTCCAGGCGTTTCCCCAACCGCCGTTTACGCTCAGCTTCACGTATCTTTTCTTTTTCCCTTCAGTGTTCTTCGTCGTTCTTCTTGTCTGCTTCGTCGGGCGCTTTCAAGCCTCCTCCTCCGTGCTTCGTCGGATGGCAGCTTGGCTCGACCCATATCACTTAATTTGCTTGCTGCACTATTGCACAAATATAAACATTGTTTACATTCGTTAAACAATGTTTACATTTGCCCATTGGTGTATCCATTATTCATTGTCCTTTGTAAGCAATAGTTAACAATGTACTTTATTTGCTTGCTGCACTTTTGATTGTGCCACGAACCCCTAACCAGGACAACATCACGTTCATACATGATAAATCCTGAGGCCAGTGAAGACTATCTTGAAGGTTCTTCCCTTTGACTCCTTAACCGATGATATCGCCGAAGAACTTAATGATCTGAATTCACCTCGTTGAGTGTCACTCAACATAAAAATAAACACAAAGCAAAGATTCCCGTGTGACAGTTAACTATACAAAAATAAAAGGTCCTTTTTCTTTCCCTCTTAGTTTTTTAGAGATTTAACTTTTTAAGCACTGTGCAAAGATTAAATTTAACTTTTAAAGTATATCCTTCTACCTTGTTTTGTTTATCTTATAGCAACACATATTTTCTAAGAGCGTTGTTGCTTTTTAAATTAATTCTTTTTATTTTTAATTTCTTGGTTAATTTTTCCTACTTATGAAGCATAATTTTAAAACTTAATAGGTACGGGAATTTTCCCCCGGGAACTCTGATAACTTACACAACTTTGCACCAGAGGTAATACGTTTCTCTGGCCTTTCTTTTTGTTCACTTTGCAAGGTATTGCAGTGAATCCCTTTATAGTTTCTTTTTTTTCTTCTTTATTGCAAATTTATGGATAACGTTTTTTAAATTTTTCAATGAGTTATGGTCACTTCTGACGCCATTGAACTTTTCTTTGATGCAACTATCTTTAGAATTTATAAAGGTTTAATAGCCTTTTATGTTACACAGAGTACTCCTTAAGGAAGCTTCCATTCCCATTGCTATATAGAAATCCAGTGTATAACAAAGAATTGGAAATCCTTCGACCAGAAAAACATTTCGTTAAGTCTAAGTAGGTGAGTAATATAAGGAGGTTTTCGGGAGTTGGATATGACGTAACAAAGAAAAGTGTGCGTAACCGGAAGTGACTCTACATAAAAAAGGTGAGGTGCGTAACCAGAAGTGACGTTGGCGATTTGATAGAGAAGGTCTTTTAGACTGATATGAAATTTTTACTAAGGAAGCCTTTTTACCAATGGTAACATCATTGTAGTTTTAACACGTGGTTCTCATAGTAATATGAAACTTGTTTTTTTAAATTTTTCTGGTGGTAACATTTGAATGTAACAATACTATAACACGGGGACTAAAAGTCAAAGATATGATTTTTTTTAATAATTGATTTTTAATTTGTTTTTTTTTCAATAGGCTACAAATTATCATTTTAAAATTTAAATATTTTACATTTTTTTCTTAAAGAAATTTATTTTTCTCTGAATTTATTATTTTCTCAATTTGTTGCAAAACTTCTTTTTCTTTTTTTTTTTTTAATTGTAATTTTTTTTAAATTATACAAAAGATAATTTTTCAACAAATGATTTTTTTTTTTGTATATTTTATATTTAAACGTCATTTGTTAAATCAATATATATATTCCTTCCGTCTAAATCAATTTATATTTTATCCAAATATGTTAATTTTTTAATCAATTCATTAGAAATTTAATTCTACCAAACCTTTCTTTTGCATTAAGAATCTTAATTAAAACCTTCTTATTTTTTAGCACGATATTAGTTTTAAATTTTCTATCCAATATTAATTACTACAAAGCATTTGTAGTGAAAGATTTAAATGCAAGTGAAACAAATTTTGAAGATCGTATACCAGAATAGATTCAATCACGAATAAACTGTTGCGATTTTTTTTATATTTATATTTAGCCAATTAATTACCTGCAGTGAAATGGAGAAACTTTTTAAACATAAATGTAATATGAAAATAAAGCATTTCAAGTCTATGAAAATGAAGACATGAAATTTTCTTTCGTCTCACAATGAATTTTATGTTCCAGCATCATATTTTGTCATTAATAATTTTCTAATGATATTAATCTACATGCTGATTTCTATTTTGTTGAAACCTATAACTTCTGGTTGAGACAAATTTTTCAGCATGCATTATTTAAATATTTAGAAATAATCACTACTTATACAAAATAGTTAAAATGGTTATGTTTTTTATAATGTATTTAGATTTATTCAGTTTTTAACCCTCAAATAACTCTATTTTGCTTCAAAATTTTGTTTACTTATAATAATACTTCGTTTTTTTTTCACCAAAAATTTCATATACATTTTCATTTTCATTAGTATTTTATCTTAGTATTTAGTCTTATTCAATTCATGCCTCCGTATCTAGTCTTGTATATGCCTCCATAGACATTCTTTTAATTTTAATTGTGAGTAACATTTACAAAATTCTTTTAAATTCCAACTAGTACAAATTGTTAAAAGAATGATTTTTTTCATTTACTTACAATATAAAATTTCTAGGTACACGATTTATTGCGAATACGATTGAAATGCTTGTCAGTTTCCTTAAGTGAGTTTCGAATTCCCAAAGATATATCCGTTAAATCACTCCAATCTTCATTTATAAATAAATTATTTAATGTTGTATTCAATAATAAAGCAACAATTTTTCCTTTCTGTATTATTTTTATTTTAATTTCAATTTAACTCTTTCAATTTTATTTAAGATAATTATTTCACGCAATTTTTAATATAATTTATTCAATTTTTCCTTATTTCTAGTATAGAAATTAATTAAAAAGAAAACATTTAGGACATGAAATTTTCAATCATCATAGTAAAATGCTGTTTAATTTGTGTTTTTCTCGTTATCAAATTGAAATTACAAACTATTTTTAAATTTACTAGCCTGTTACAAAATAGAGGAATGAAAAAAACTCTCTTCATTTTGAAAAAAAAAAAAAAATGAAAATGAAAAGGAGATATTTAAAAACGCTCTAAAGGAAAAAATAAGTCATAAATAAAGAGTCATAAATCATCATCGCTAAAAGTCATAAATCATTACGCGAAGTAAAATATATTAGTGGGCATTTTATCAATAATATTATGTGCGTCTTGGTGACTACTAGCACTTACTTTATTTATGAATGACGAAATTTTGTTAACATTGCAAACTACAGCAAGAAATTTTTTTTCCTGTTTTGTATTTTATTTTTTTTCCTTCTTTCTTCCTCAGATAAAAATCGAGTTTGAAGTTTTCTATCAGAGTATAAAGATTCAAAATTATTTGTCTAATTTTTAAATTAATAGAGCAAAATTATAAAAAAAACCTTTATACCAAGAACAAACAATTAAAAAATGCCACGAATTTTTAAATCGATTCAAAGTAAATTATTATAGAAATGAAATTTTATGAGAAAAATTTATATTTTGGAAACTATTAAACTATTTCAAAAATGCGCTTAAGAAAGGGAAAAAAAATAGCACATGTAGAAAATTCTCTTGTTGTTATGGCAATCTACATGTTAATCTATATGACTACATTAAATTTTCAGTAATGAATAAAATTATAATCGAAATTTTAAATTGTATTGATTAATACTGGGGAATAGTTAAATTTCGATTCTATAATGGCAAATTTTAGTTCATATAAAAATTTAAGTTTAATAGGTCAAGCAATAAACACATATACAAAATTTGAACTTATTTTATTTAAAAATATAAATGTTTTATTAGGTGTTAAATATATTTTAATTTCATATAAGCCTTTTCAAAATTATTAATACTAGAAACTAGTTTAAATTGCCTTCCTTCTAACTGTACTAATTCCCTATCATTTTTTAAAATGTACGAAAAAATTGAAATTAAGCAAAAAAAAGAAAAAGAAAATATGTCTGAAGGAAATTAGTTTTATATTTAATCCTGATGAATATGCAAACTAATATGTTTATATTTGAATAATGTGCTAAAACAGTAATACTGAAATTTGAATATTTTTTACTCTAAAAGTTTCATGTTAATGAAAAAAATGATTTTGTTTTACAACACAAAGTATCAATATTTTTAAAGAAATAATTTTCTGGATTAGAGCAATAACGATAAAATTTGACAAAGTCGAACTATTTTCACAAAAATTTCATACAACTACACTCATGTCCATAAATTAGAAGAATATGCAAATTACAGGAAACCACCAGATGGCCCGGAAAGTACGTCACAATGACGAGAGTGTAAGAGAGGGGGTATATAAGGAATGGTGGCAAAGAAGAAAAATTGTTCACAAGCACTTTAAAAGCCTTTCAGTGCAATAACCGCATAGTTATGGCACAAAGGAAGCATTTGGATGACTTTTTACGTGGTAGAATTATCGGACGACTGGAATGTGGACGTACCCAGCTGGAAGTATCCGAGGAACTTGGAATCGCCCAGAGTGTCATCTCCAGGCTTTGGCAACGATTCCAAGATGATGGTAATGTGAGTAGATGTTACAGCACAGATCGCCCCCGAGTTACAACGCCGAATGAGGACCGGTATTTAGCAATTACTGCCAAAAGAAACAGATGGAGCACAGCATCAGACCTGTCTCGTCAGCTCTCTTCAGCTACCGGTACGACAGTTTCAAGGCAGACCGTGTACAGACGCTTAGGCAGATTGGTCTATATGCTCGTAGGCCTGTCAGATGTGTACCACTTACCGCAACTCACTGTCGCCTGCGATTAACCCGAGTAAAGAGCATGCATTGTGGACACCGCAACAGTGGTCTTGTGTGACGTTTTCCGAGGAGTCCAGGTTTCGTTTGCAGTCTGATTCACTCCGGACTTTCATATGGAGAGCGCCAGATACCCGTTACCACCAAGAGAACAACACCATTGAACGACACCGTTACGGTGGTGCAGGATGGCTCGTTTGGGGAGAAATTATTCTTGGCTCCAGAACTGACCTGCATGTTCAGAGTGTAACGATGACAGGCCAAATCTATCGGGATGTCATTCTGGAACAACATGTACGTTTGTTTCGGGGGCGACATGGGTGATGAATTTCTGCTTATGGATGACAACGCCCGTCCACACCGTGCAAACAATGTAGACGAATGTCTTCAATTGGAGGATATCACCCGTATGGATTGGCCAGCATACTCACCGGACTTGAATCAATAGAGCATGTGGGGATATGCTTGGCCGACGAATTGCAGCCCGTCAACCACCTCCCAACTGTCAACCGTAACTTCGGAGGGCATTGCTTGATGAGTGGTGTAATATTCCCCAAGATCAGATTGATAATTTGATACTCAGCATGCCTAGGCGTTGTAAGGCCTGTATTGCATCGTCCGGGAGACATACTCCATATTAACCATCATACTAACCATGTAATACTGTTTTTTGTAAATAGGTTCTTTTTGAAATTTGCTCAGGGAGTAAAAATCGCAATTTTTATTAATTATGTCAAGCATATAGCATCATTTTTGCTCTTTACCTTTTGTTTAATCAATAGAGTTACAAATAAGTCAAATTTGTTTTGCTTCTGTCTCTTTCTTTGCCTGAACTTCATTATCCTTAATTTATGGACATGAGTGTACATTATAATACCCACGTGCCTTGGCTAACTTGAATTTCTTAAAGCGGGAAAAGGATATATTTGATATATTGATTATTTGATAGGAATGCTCAAGTTTCACATTATGTCACAATTCTTGGAAGATGAAGACTGAAGTTCTACTAAGTATTTATTTATATAAATAAGATAATTACAGCAAATCAACAAACATTTAGAATGTATTCCACAGCTGTTAAGAATTTGCCTCGATACATTTTAAAAATTTACGCGTTTACATACTCAAGGCGAACAGAGCTCAACTGCTACATATTTGTAGGAAGCAAAAATTCAAAAATGGATTTGAATATAATTCGCAAGGGTTAGAAAAATCACATGTGTTATTATGAAAGCTTGTTGCTTTACGGGAACGGAATTTTGAGTCGAGGGTTCTTTGCATAAGGAAACCGCGAATTACATCCTTTTCCTCTGTCTCCGTGCTACGACCCATACCAGAAACGACATCGCCATTCTTAAGTCTTCCTCTTTTCCCCAGAGGCGCAATTTGGGTGGTCTCGACTTCTGTAAACTGTTTTAGTGCTGCTACATGATAAATCCCAATTGGCATGCCATGATTGGCGAAATTAGCAACCTCATGCGTCACTGGAGATCTGAGAGGGAATTACATAAGGTCCATCACGTTTCGGCGTATGGCGTGATCTCAAGAAAAAGTTATCATTATCTAACACATCTTTTAAATCGTGACCCACATCATCAATTGTCCACAATTCATGTGCAAATTGTAAACATGCTGCAGTGACTCTCTGATTTGGACCAGTTTAGAGCGAAACTGATACTTGGCAGTTTTTCTGACCAAGATAGCATCGCTGAGCATATGCCGGAGTTCTTAAAAGTATAGCAGCCTTCTGATTGGTTTCTTTAAAGTTGCAAATGTATGCATTGACTTCAATCTGGTACGGGAATGCGTTCAGTATATACGCACTCTTTTATCAATTAATACCTATTCTTAGGCTGATTGATCACCAAACATCAATTTTTAGATAGTGCTAACAGTATGTTGCCTCTTTTAAAAAAAAGTCCATACTCATAATTAATGCTCATACCGGGTAAATTTATGAATTCAATAGTAAAAGTTCTTCTTTTAATTATTACTGGCACTACAGCCGACAAAATTTCCCCTAATGTAACATCTACAATATATTTCCGTATACCATGATATACCATTTTCAATGATATACCATTTTCTTTGAATAGATTATACACTTCACCTGCAATACAAATATTTGCCCCTATATCTGCATAAACATACACCTCTTTGTTACAGTTCATAATAGGTATATTTCGATGATGATAGATATATTTGAAGGTTTGGAGATGACACTGTCGAAGCGTAACAATTATAAAGCAAAATTTTTCTTACCTTAATAGTTTCTTTTATTCCCACAGGCGAACAATTCGGATATTTTTTTTCTTTATAAACCCTGATTTACAGCAGCCGTAACAAGAAATCTTAGATTCTTTATCCGAGGAAAATTCATGTTTTAACTGTTCCCATTCATCTAGCACATGTTCCTTGCAATCAGAGGAAACTGTTCTTTTCACTTGATCAAGTATGTCAAATTTTGCAGAACTTCGATTGAAGAACATCTAGCTCCGTAAGTCAGTTTTCAAAATAAGCTCACAATTCAAAATAATAATTACGCCAGGCACTCTCTTTTTGCTTGCGATGAGGCACTTATTTTGGCATGTCTAAATAAAAGCTCTTTCACGAAAACGAAATTCGAAACATTTTCTTTGATTCACTGGCTATGAGGGTAGAAATTTAATTCGGGATCACACTAAGCAGGTGTCAGACTCAAAAATGCTCAGGTATTTACGATAACTTAAGCTACTTCTCTAATAACACCAAAACAGAGTGATATCATCACTCTCTGCCTTAAATGGAGGCACCAACTTCTGTACATCAACCAAATTTTTATAATGAGTTGAAGCCCGAACTACAGTATCTACAATCTCCAACAGAGTCTAGGACCTGTAACTTGAGCTTTTCCAGCACAAAATTAATTTCCATACTCTTCAGCTATGCGTTTTCTAAAAAGCGTCTTGTCTGCATTTCTATTCTTATCTTTCTTCATTCATAGTAATAGTATTTTTCATGAGCGAATTTACGAAGTCTTCGTCTTCAGACGGGATAGTTTTATACGCTCAAGTAACTTAACAACTTTCATTTAATGTTGCAAGTCCAAATCTAGTCCAAGCGCTGCTTGATATAAAACATCCTTACGGACCTGTCAATATCAGACACTTAAAAATTTTTTCCCCGAAATCTTAAAAAAAAGGGGGGGGGGAAAAAGAGAGAGCCAGAAAAAAAAATCTTTAAACTGCTTCCTTACCCATGAGCTTCGCTTAAAAATTTACCATAATATACTATATTCATAACACCATAATATCATATTCTCTTTGCAAAACCACAAAATATAGGGAATCCTTAATGCTGACTGAAGTCTTCCTCAACGATATTTACCAAGTGACTAAGCTGGAAGAAAAGTATTATATCACAACAGCACACGTGAGTCAACTCAAGTCATGCGACTTCATACAAATGATTATGACTTACTTGATGATGATTCAAGTATTATCTAATGCTATTCAAGATTATTCGGGCAACGACTAGTGAATCGGGCATCAGGAAATATAAACATTGTTTCTGAATCTTTTGAAAGAACTCCAACTTTTTTTATTGAACTTAGAGGTAAAAAAAAAATATTGGGGCAATAGTTATAGAACTGGAACATTTTTATTAATACCTATGTATTATTTTCTATACACTTCTATATTTTATAATATCCACAAAATTATTACATATTTTGTTTGCATTGTAAACATATGTATATATATATATATATATATATATATATATATATATATATATATATATATATATATATATATATATATATATATATATATATATATATCGTTTATTTTGTGCTGTAACGTAATAATTTTATCATTAACCTTATATCCTTAAAAGAAATATGTTTTAAAAAACTTAAGTACCAATTGAGGGTAATTGCCTAATCAGGATCCCTAAGTGGTGATTATTTTTATAAATGCTATCAGTAACGGTAGCTGGCACTGCCTGTGATCGTAGATGACGCAACAGCGCTGAATGAATAACTGTATATGCTGCGGGACCAAAAGAGCAGAGAAAGCAATGTAAACAATGTAAGTTTGATGGTGAGAACGGAGACCGAACTCACCAGCACTTTTATTTTACTATCAACAAACATTTATGTTTGTTGATAGTAAAATAAAGTGTTTATTAGCATAAAAATTAATAATTAGTAGTAGTGAGTTTTTCAGGTAAAATAAATCAAACATTAACAATCGATATCATAGTTTTACCAATGATATCGACCTTTTTATTTTTGTAGTTTCCTCCACTTGCAATTTAATACATGACGTTTTTTTTTTTCGATAAAGTTTAATCCAATAAATGGGTAATCTTTTGGATAACCGATATGCAAAATATCGCCAACCTAGCATACGCAATATAAGGTAAGTATAAATAGGAAAAATAATTGATAAATCAACTGGTTGAGCAGAATCTGTGACAATTAAAATGGTAATATTTTTCCCCACTACTTTACCTATTTGAAAATCCACGACTGCAGCTCCTAAGCTTTGCAAAACTGGGTACTTTTGGTTCTCAAAGGAATAAAGCTTTTTTTTTTTCAAGGCATCATATTAATTCCCAGACATATTGCAAGCTACAAGAATGTATTGAGAGCTTCAATAAACAAGAAGAAACACTAGTATCCAGAAGCAGCTGATAGTACGATTATTAATAGTAACATTTCTAAAATACTTACCGAAGGTTACGAAAGAATCAAGGTCGCTCACGCTTAACCTAATTTCTTTTAATCATGATATAGGCTTGTCTTATATCTCTCACCAAAGTACTGCCATGATAAAGGAATAAGACACTCCTTGAATTCTTCTTAACATTCTATAAGCAATGGCATGGCAGAAAGAACCAATAATTCCACAACTAATAATTTCCGTTTAAGAATAAATTCTTCCCACAATAAAGACGTCAATAACGTTATAAAGATTGATATTTATGAAGAAAAGAAACAGAAAGGAATTTGAATAATACAGTCAACAAAACAGCAGGTAAAACACCATTTGAAATTCTTCATGATTATTCACCGAGATTTAAAGATGGAATCCTTTTAAAAATTGCAGATGAAAGCGTCGATTCACCCAAAAGAAATTTAAAAGAATTCTAAGGATTAAATTAATTATTATTTTTTAAAACAAAGGGCATAGGAGGTTTTAAGTATTATATATATTATGTTCTTTTATTTTCTTTACTTTTCTCAATAACATAAAACTGCAATTTTAAAATATCAAAGAATATGCTTTTTGATTTTTCTAGTCTTTTGTACTTTTCAATAAGTTGTAAAAGACATGAAAGACGACAGAATATTTTTCCAAAACATTATATGTACATTTGCCAAACATTACGTTTTAAACATCGCTAATATATTCTCAAACGCATTTAAAGAAATGTTTTATTTCAGAAAGAAAATTAATTTTGATGAAATGAAATAATTACTTTCTTAGTATTGCATATTTTTGCAAAACCAAAATCTAAAGTTCATTATATAGGACATGCCGAAGGGAAAAACTTTCTTGAAAATTAAGTATATTTTTTTAAATATCTGTAATAAATCTTAATTATCTGTCTTTCTCTAAATAATTTTGTAAGAATTTGTTAAAAAGTACAGCTTTCCATAGAGATTGAATTCATAAGAATAATTTTCTATATAAAATAGGTATTAGAATCAATATAATTCAATTATTTTAATCGAATTAAAATCAAATTTCAATACTTGCAAGTTCTTAAAATTATGATTAGCTATACGTAACACCAACATATTAACATATATAGATTGACCATAATAAATTTCAAAATATAATTAATGAATAAAAAAGAAAACTAAAGAACTGGAAAAAAAATAAAAAAATAATAAAATAAATACTTTTTTTTATCTTTTTATAGTTGAGATCTTTGGTATAATTTTCACTTTTTGAATATATATATATATATTATAAAAATTTTATAAAAACTTTTATATTTAAAAAATTATATTTTTATATTATAAAAACTTTTGTTTATAAAAACTAAATAATATATATATATATATATATATTATTTAGTTTTTGTAAACAAAAGTTTTTAGATATTTTGCTTTGTATAAAATTTCAATAATTTACTGATGAATGTTATAAAAATACTTCCTGGTAATGGCCATTGATTACATTCATTTCTTTTAAGTTTGACGCTCAAGACGCTGGAATGTCTTATAAATGAATATGGATTATGTATAAAGCAATAAATAAACATAAAAACAATTCAATATTTTTCTACGTATTTTCTATATATTTGTGAAATAAAATATTAAAATAATACCATAACAATATTCATTTCGGATATTGTAAGATTACATAATAATCATGAAGCGCACTAAGAATTTATATAAACAAGAAAATCATTAATTATCTTCAAGTGACTGAGGACAAATTAAAAATATTAAAATTAATATCACTTTTAAAATCATACAAAAAAAAGGGCTATGAAATAAAGACAAGATCAAAAGAAGCGCCGACTACAGAATATAAGAAGTCTTTTATTTACAGAAACTCGTCTGGCTCCGAGCTCAATGCTAATCAACGGAGTTTTTGGAATACTAATTACGTGTTTTCTTTGAAGATATTCAGAACTTTATTATGCTACGGGAAGACGGGTAAAAGATTAATACTTGTTTTTTTTTTTACTTTTTACTTTATTTTTGATAACTCTTAAGTATTTTTAAATATTTTTTAATGATTCGGAAATTTATGGGTAATAAAACATTCATAAAAATACTTTAATTTTTTATAGAAAATAAAAAAAAATAAAGACAACGCACTAGAGTAGATATTTTTTTCCAATCTTTAAATGTCCATTTTTTTTTTTTTAAATTTCATCTTTAAATCACTAGCGTAAATAGAAAAGTAATATGGATACCTAAAGAAAATTTTATGAAATAATGCATAACATTCGGTGGAGAAACATCTAACTTCCTACTGAACCTATGGGAATTGTCTTCTTCCTTCTGAATAGCAAAGATTCTTTGCGGGGAGTATATATTTTAGTATTAATATATCTTTTATGCCTTCCTTATCCCTCAAGTAGAAGGAAAAAAAACCAACTATGTACAATCCGTGAAAGAATTACAAGCGTCTGCGACCTCACCAACTACTTTTCTGGGGTTATCACAGAGAGGATCCCTGCTTTTGTTAAAAATTCTGAAACCACCAGATGGCGTTGGTGGTCTACAGGAAAAGGGAAATCCTGTAGGATTTTCAGGAAGTGGTTGATTTCCCTTTCCGCCAATATTCATGGGGAGCTGCTGTCATTTTTTTTTTTTTTTTTTTTCCTTTTTTGATATTTTATTTTTTTTAAAAAAATACTTTACTAAATTTAAAGAAATTGACTGTTAAGCTGAACTATTTAGGTAATGTTTTGTTTTAATTATTATTAAAATTTCTTTCAACTTAACAGACTCAGAAGTAGGGTTAGTTTTCTGATTCACATGAAGTCAATTTATTTTAAAATTATTAATTTCTAAGTTTATTATTATCCAAATAATTCCATTCTAATGAAGGTATTATATTTAGTTATTTAAATTGGTGGTGTGAATTGTAAATAGTGTTAATTTATCGATTGAAAGTCAATCAACCTTTCATTATTAACTATTTTATTTTTTCTTAGTACTATTCAGTGCCACTTTTATGTTATATTCTTGTTAGCTATACAGAAATACAGATGATTTCTGTTTACACATTATAAATCTGCTGTGTGAAATTGATGCTAGGCATGTTGTGATGATGACCATGATAGGCATATTGTTTTAATTTTAGGTGAATTTATGTCTAAATAATTTTTTAAAAAAGAGTTCTTCGTTAAAACTTTTAATGTTTCATAATTTTAATCGTATTTAGTTATAACTTTGATACATTTGCAATAACTGGCTCTTATTCACTTTATATGGCATTTCATTGACTGGCAACTATTGCACTTTATTTGATAAATATAAAGATTGACAATTTGTCAGTCATAACATATAATACAATTAAGATTTTTAAAGAATTATATAGATAAATTATAAATTGTAGAAGAATAGAAAAGAATGAAAAATATTAATGAACCAAAAGAAAATTGACGCATATTTTCCCAATTTATTGCGTAATGTGAAAGCGGTTGACTTTGACAAAACTGCTTGAAAAAGCAAAAGGCCCGCGGCCATGCTTACAGTCAAACCAACTACTAATGTAGAGATATAGATAAGTAGGTACATCGCAGATAGATTCTTTTCAAATCTCGCAAACCGCGATTCCTTACAAAATACTCATCAGTTAATTCCTGTCATTCCAGAATTACGTGACAAAAACTGAAAATCAAACACACCAGAACCAAACAATTTGCAATGCTTTTTGACCGTGGAAAAGAACGATTATACACTCGGAAAATTTTTGATTAAGAACAAACCAAATAAAATTTTTATGGATCCAGAATTCAAATATGGAATGGCTTATGTACATGATTTATGGATTGCAAATAAAGAATCAAAAGAAGAAGCGCTCTACATGAGCTGAAATGGTACTATGATGCAAGGTTTTTTTTTTTTTCTTTTCATAAAACTCACTTAAACTCTACATCGCATTTGTCGAATGGTTGAAATAACTAATTACAGCAGCGAGAAGTTAAACTGAACAAAAATTTCGAATTTAACATGGAATCGAAATGTCCTAGCTCAGGAAGGGAAGGTACACAAATGAAAACGAGACAGATGAGATCCATAACGATGCTACTTAGGAAATGCCGAATAAGTGAAATTAAGATACAGCGTTGTTATAGACTTTCTTTGATATTAGCTCAGTTTACCGGTTTTTGTTTTTTCGGCGTAATAGTGAAGGGTTGGAGTCAGCAGTTGATGCCGAATCTGACAGAGTAAATTTGAGTTGCTGCCATCCTGAACGGTCTTGAATATTCTGCTCCAACATTCTCCGAAAATTCCCTATTTTTTTTTGAATTTTTATGTTCTTTACATCCCTAATTCTCATTAACTTTCTTTAACTTCTGGGCATTGGCAGTAGCTTTAATCTGTTTGGTTTGGTTTGTCGCTCTACAGTCATCTTCTGCACACGAGGGCTTAACAGACCGGGACTTACAGTTTAAAGTGGATTCCGAATCACTACAAACATCCATGGCACCGCTGGAGTCTCGAACCCGAAACCTGTGTTTAATCTGTTATGCTTGAATGAATTTATTTTTTTATCCTCACCCAGAGATGAGGCCCCTAACGCATTTGTGCGTTCGTAGAGCGGTCATAAAAACGTGGAGTTTTCAAATAGCTGTTGCTTTATTTTATTTTTGTTTTGTTTGTCGCTATACGGTCATTTCTGCACTTTTTGGGTTAATTAGTCCGGGGCATACAGTTTAACGAGGATTCCATACCACTAAAAACATTCATGCTACCGCCAGAATTCGAATCTGAAGCTTGTGGTAGAAAAGCCCAGAGTGCTAGCCAATTGGCCTGACGCCGCATGGTACACTGCAGTTTTGCAGACTATCACCGATGATATCCATACCTTCGTCGGAATTGAAAATAGAAATGAATTCTCTCAAGACGAAAAGTGCTTTGAGAAAAAAATCAGAGTCGAAATCCCTGGTTGCTGTCCTCTGCTGAAAAAGTTGTCATGGGGATCGACCGGGAGGTTTTCATGAGGATCAGACTGGTAGCTGCTGGTTGTATGCCCTGTATGACATCAGCATATGAATATTGTGTTACTTTTATTGGAGTGATAGGCTTATTTTCTTGGAAGTTCGGTCCTTATTTCCTGATTTGCTTTGAAAATTTCTGGCATCTCTCCATGCTACCAGATTAACTTAATGGTGCCTTAATTTTTCTATCTTAGGGCATTCTTTTATATAGTATGGTCCTCTACAGAGCATGATGACAGCAATTACGTAAGAAGCATTGAACATCTCCAGTTATATTTCTCTATTATGATGGGTATATATTGTAATTTTTTTTACTTCAGAGATTTCCAGATTTTCTGAGTCCTTAGGAAAATTGGATCTGCGAGACGGGAATCAAAAATTTAGATTTATTCTTCATTTGGGTTATACTCATCGTGGTGAAACACAACTCCAGTAATTGTTATGCTTATGTGGTTAACGGGGTCCCTTTAGGATGGCCTTTACCCGGCTTTGGGGTAATAGTAAAATAGTTTACTTTCCGGTTTGGAGAAATGGAACCAGTTTGTTATGTAATCTTGGTCGGCGGGGAAACACTTACTGTCTTTGATGAGCTTCATGTCGATATTATTCGCAAATTATTCGTTGGAGGCTTTGAGAAGTATCTTCTGACTAAATGTTCATCTTCTTCTTGTTAAGAGGTAGGCGGAACAGTTCGTAGGCTAACACATAGATAGTGCTACCAGTATTAAATCCATATAATTTTTAATTAGAACTAACCTTCAAAAGACACGTGTATAACTTTGACAGCTATTGCACTATTAGTATGTGAGTTATAGCCTTTTAGTCAAGCAACCTTTGTTAGTTTGGAAAATTGGATAAAAAGGAATTTCGTGTGTCGTTAAAAGAATTGCTTTTTGGGCAAAAAATACTATTGAAGCCAAGACTTGACTTGATAAACATTATTCGGACTTTGCACCAGGAAAATCAACCGTAGAGAAGTGGTTTGCTAAATTTAAACGATGCGAAATGAGCACCGAGGACGATGCATGCAGTGGACGCCCCAAAGAGGCTGTTACCGACGAAAACATCAAAAAAGTCCACAAAACAATTTCTGATAACCGTAAAGTGAAGTTGATTGAGATAGCTGAGACCCTAGAGATATCAAAGGTATGTGTTGAACATATCGTGAATGAATATTTGGATATGCGAAAGCTCTGTTCAAAGTGGGTGCCGCGCGAGCTCACAATCGACCCAAAACAACAACGAATTGATAATTCCAAGCAGTGTTTGAGCTGTTCAATCGTAATAAACCCGAATTTTTCCGTGGATATGTGACAATGGATGAAACATGGCTCCATCATTTTCACACCGGAGTCCAATCGACAGTCAGCCGAGTGGACTGCACGTGATGAACACAAAAATACAATAACTTCACTAAAAATGCTCTAACTCACATACTAATAGTGCAACAGCTGTCAAATTTATACACGTGTCTTTTGAAGGTTAGGGCTAACTAAAAATCATATGGATTTAATGCTAGTAGCGCCATCTAGGTGTCAGCGTATGAAACTTTCAGCCCAACTGTTATCTCTGACAGAAACTTGACTGGGCTTTTACAAAAATGTCTTTTGGCAGGCATAGTAAATGGTGCGTTCTCATCTTCATTTCTTACATTATAATTGAAAGTTGTACACTTCAGGGCCGTTGTTAGATCAGCTCTTATTTGAACTGCTACATAGTTGCCGTATAATGTTCATACCTTGGGAGATAAATGAGAGATGATCTGAAAGAGACCTGTTCTCATTTTCTAGTAATCTGTTGCAGATACTGCTTTCGCTAATTAAGTAGAGGTTACTTTTTAAAATGAGAGTTTATAGTTGGTAATTTGCTTAGATTTAAAAGATTCTTTACAGGCCTTGATGGGTTTGACGTGGTATTTATCATCTGAGTAGGAAAAATCATTTTCATGGAGCCCTTTGCGCCGGACTTTTATCTCTGCTATTGGGCGGTTCAGATATCTGTTTAGTTTTTCTTTTCATATTTTCGTTTAACGTTGCAGAATTTTAAGTCGTTATTTGAGCTGATAGACAAATTTCGAAATTGCTCCATTAATGGGAGGATTTCAGTGAGTAATTTCAGTTTATCATTTCTGCTTTTCCATAGATTTTTCCTCCTGCTGTTTGGTGGTTAAGTCCACTCTTTTATGAAAACTGCTATTTTTCCAAGCGTGAATTTTTGTTCCAGTTTCTTGGAAGATATCGAATTTAATGATTTCAAGTTCTTCGTAAAAATATTAAAATTTTTGTCAACTACGTCTAACAGACGATTCTCACTTTGCTTCCCGATGGGGTTCGCCGCACGATTTCAAATTTCTTTCGTCCGTTAGGTGGGTTTGCCCCTTCTTTTCTTCTTATCAGGTTTATTTCTACACGCAGGTGGGCAGATGGGCGCTTTAGTCGGATTAGTAGATAGCTTCAGAACGGTAGTTCAGTATACAATAAATAAATAAATAAATATAGCAGGTACCGGTTTTACCTACAAGCTCTTGATACATACAATTCTTTTAAAATGTTAAGTATAATCACACAAAAATTGTTATAATAAACAAAATTACTTAAATAATAAATTTTACTTAACAATTAATTTATAATTTAAACCAATAAATTTTAAATTCATAGATTTTTAAATCAAATATATACATCATTCCGCGTATATAATTTTATTTTTATTGCATAAATTTCGCAACAAAATAAAATGAAAATTAATTTAATGATTAAATGCTTAATAAACTTTCCAGCATTAATCTGATGTTGCATTAAATTTCTAACATAGAATTCGAACATAGAATAGACTTTTTTTTTTTTGAAAGAAGCTCTTTCGTGATAAGGTTTGTTTTTGTGGAAAGTCATTTTCGAACAAATATAATTTGAAAAGGCATATAGATGAAATCTATGAAAATATAAGTACGCAAAAATTTTAAATTCTTTTGAAAAATCTTACGCATTTTATTATGATATTTGTGGATGAAAATTTAACTTGTCAAAAGTCTAAATTATCACAAATGTAAACACGTAGCTGTAACTTCTGAAAATTTGTTTTTTAAATGCCCACCATGTAATGATACCTTTGCCTTAAATAAGCTTTATATAAAAAAACCACTTTCACTGTGTTCAGGATGTAGATATTGATATTGATATTACTGAATTAAAATTATCTTTCTTCTCAGACTTTTTGATGTGGAAGCAGAATATAGAGAAAATACAACAAAATTTGTAAAATATAGTGGTGAAAATCATATTCAAAATGATACAAAATATTTTATAGCTTGTGTTGCAGATGAAAGGTATATTAAAAATTAAAAACACTAACAAAATAAATACATGTGTCCTGCAACTATAAAAGTTACTGAATCTAAGAATGGAGCACGTCTATTTTCAAAGCCTCCATGTTGACCATGAAAATGAACTTGGACGTATTGTACTTCCTCAAATTGAAAGAGAATCATAAGCACCAAAAATAGCTGCAAAAATTCATTTCAATTTAATTGTTTAAAATAATTAGAGACTCAATTTCACGATCTGAGCTTGAAAGAAACACATTTGTTAAATTAAAAGATCTTCATAACATTGAAATGTCATATAATTTATCTTCTAACTCAGTTAAACATGGAAATGATTGTATTAGTGTTGATCTATGGGCTCATGAGATGAAAATTGCGTATCATTTTATAAAACAAAAGCCAAAAACTCTATAAATTTTGTTTTTCTTAAAAAAGAATATTTCATTTTAATAATCATAAGTGCAGTGGAAAATATTAAAGAAAATTTCTTCAGATTACATTTGCACTAATGAAACACATGGAATCAATTAATATGGTTTTGATGATGTTGCGTGTGAACGAGAACAAGAATTTTCCTTTTTAATATCAAATCCAGTTGATCAATTATAAAAATTTTCTATTGCGTATTTTAAAAAATTGAAATTAAATCTTTTAAATCATTTATGTCAGACATGGGAGAAAAATGGATAGACATGATCGATTGAGGAAATGGATTTGCCAGAGATGAGCTGATTTTGTTCTTAGTCTTTTAGACAGAACATCGAAGAAGAATTTAAAAATAATAAATGTAGCTTTTAAAAACAAACAAAAAAGTTTTAAATTCCGAGATATCTGTTAAAAGTACGTGATAAAAAATTGACTTTAAATATTTAAAAGAAGACAAGGATATTAAGGTATTTTCACTTCATTTTGAAAAACATTATTTAAAAATTACTGAATTGGGCATATAATAAATTGCATAGTGGTTTAATACTAATATGCGCATGCACATTGAAACAATGTACTAAACATTGAGATAAATATGCCCATATAGTGACATTTGTAAGGAACAAAATGATAGACCGGCTGATAATATTGTACACGGGCAAAATTGCATATAAATTATGAGATTTCAGAAATAGTCTCAAAACAGAAATAGTCTTTATAATAGTCTCTAATCAGAAATAGCCTCTAAACAAAAAATAGTGTTTATAATATTCTCTAATCATAAATTGTCTCTAATAGTTAATTTATTAAACTAAATTTAATAGTTTCTAAAATCGAAGAAAATGCGAATTAAAATTCAGTGAATGTGGCGTATGCATATACAACAGTTTATGTATTCCTCCATAAAGTGGAAAATGTGCAACCATATTCGTCATACATATGTATATGTCAAATTTATGTTCATATAAAATTCGTCATACATATATGTATATCTGTGCAAACATATATGTTAAAATACTTAACTTGAATCGCCGATACTCAACAATTCCCTCTCAGTCAACATTGATTATACAATAACTTATATTTCTCATCTTCTTATTGATATTGATACAGAAAGAGAAGTTATTAAGAATAGTTTTGAGTAATAGAATTACAAATATTACATAGTCTAATATTTGTAATCTATACAGAGAGTACAAATATTATACACAGTCTAATGCATTAATTGAGAAGGCAGATTTTCTGATAAATAATTTTACAAATTTATTAAGTCATTACATTCATCACAACATCAATACGATTTGTTAGAGAATATATACAAATTATTAATTCCTCAATTAGAACCATTCAACAAGTAGATACTTCTAAAACTTTTGTATCACAATCGTATACAAAAAGCTGTTCTACTAATAAAAATATTATTCCTCAAGGATTGTTTCATTTCAAAGAAAGAGAAAAATCTCAGAAGCTTCTCAACAGACTTTTACACAAAATGATATTTAAAATACTGCTTTAATATTAATGATATATCATAAAAAATGACGTTTACAAACAATAGAATAATTTATATCATATAGCTATTTTCTAAATTCCAATAAAAAAATTCTTTCTCAAATATTTATTTTATTTACAATAGTTTGCTAAAATGGAAGCAAATATTCTTTTAAAGAAGCTTTTCAATTTTCACGTTAGGAATAATATCCAAAAGATTGTTTTAAATAATTTATGCAAGTCCCTTTATGACTTAAATAACTCCCTATCCTCTGAGTTCATCTTTTATAACAATAATCATACTTCGTCATTCAAACATTTCGTTTATACCATAAAAATAACACTACAATAAAGGCATTTCCTTAAAATGCCTAAACATGTAGCGAAATACCTGTAGAATCAAAATAGCAACCATATTGTAATTTTTTATGCAGTTGACTTTTTATATTGTAACACAAAAATTATATCACGGAAAGGGGTTAATCATTTCAATATATTTTTATTTACATATTATGTAGCCTATTCTATGTTAAATAATATTCACATATTATTGGCCAAAATTATAGGATATGTTTTTGTTGTAAAAATATTGAAAAAGATCGCATCTTTTTCAGCACTAATCAATAAGAATATTGTACCAGAAATTATACATAATTTCAAACGAAAATAAATTGTGATATACACTGAAGTGACAAAAGTCATGGGATAATATGCAAATTTTCAGATGGCAGTAGCATCGCGTAGAACAGGTATAAATGCGCAGTGCTTTCGCAGAGCTTTCATTTCTGTTCAAGTTATTCATGTGAAGAGGTTTTGACGTCATGATGACCGCACGACGGGAATTAACAGACATTGAACGCGGAATGTTAGTTGGAGCTAGACGCATGCGTCATGCCATTTCGGAAATCGTTAGGGAATTCAAGAGTGTGTCAAGAGTGTTGTGTCAAGAGTGTGACGAGTATGAAATTTCCAGGCATAACATCCCACCATGGACAGCGCAGTGGTCGACCGCCTGCACTTAACGACCGAGACCGGCGACGTCTGCAAAGAGTCGTAAATTCTAACAGACAATCAACACTGCGTCAAATAACCGCAGAAATCAATGTGGGACGTACAAGGGACTTGTCTGTTAGAACTGTGCGGAGAAATTTGGCTTTCTTGGGCTATTCCAGCAGAAGACCGACTCGAGTGCCTTTACTGACAGAACGACATCGCTTGCAGCGACTCGTGGGCACGTGAGCATATCGGTTGGTCCCTAGATGAATGGAAACCGTGGCCTGGTCCGATGAGTCACGATTTCAGTTGGTAAGAGCTGATGGTAGGGTTCGAGTGTGGCGCAGACCCCACGAAGCCATGGACCCAAACTGTCAGCAAGGCACTGTTCGAGCTGGTGGTGACTCCGTAATGGTGTGGGCTGTTTTTTCATGGCATGGACTTGGACCTCTGGTGCGACTGACCGAACATTGACTGGAAATGCTTATGTTCAGCTACTTGGAGATCACTTGCAGCCATTCATGGACTTCATGCACCCAAACAACGATGGGATTTTTATGGATGACAATGCGCCATGTCACCGGGCCACAACTGTTTGCGATTGGTTTGAAGAACATTCTGGACAACCAACGAATGATCTGGCCACCTAGATCTCCCGACATGAATCCCATCGAGCATTTATGGGACATCATCGAGAGGTCTGTTTGTGCCCAAATCCTGCATAATCAACGCTTTCACAATTATGGACGTCTATCGAGACAGCATGGCTCAATATTTCTGCAGAAGACTTCCAACGACTTGTTGAGTCCATTCCACGTCGAGTTGCTGCACTTCGCCGGGCGAAAGGAGGGCCGTCACGATATTAAGAGGTATCCCATGACTTTTGTCACTTCAGTGTAATTTGTGAGCAATTTTACGTTTTGAAATCGTCAAGATAAGTGAATTGCATCTGGGCAGACAGGTTTAAGTTCAGGATGATTAACATATTATTATAACGATTCAATATCATTTCCTTCAAGATTACATAAAGAACATCCATATTTCTGATAAATAATAATGCAGCAAATAAAAGTTTTCGTTAAACTTTTATGTGTATATTTTATTACAACCTTTCTGCTTTAGTAAATTTGTGATATAAAAGGAAGAAAATTGCTTTATCATTTGTCATATTTACTAGCCAAATTTATCAAGTGACAGGTGTGACTCTTTATTAGAAGTAAAACCAACAAATTCTCACAGTACATTAATACAAATACCATCAATTGTTTGTAAATATCTATTTATTTTCCAGCAAAAACACATAGAGTTACAATATTAAATAAATTGGCATTTCTGTTTACTCTAAATCAAAAATTATTTCTATTAATTTTTTTTTTAAATTTACAAATATAAATTTTTGCTATACTTATCTTTTATTCTGCTATTTAACTGAGCTTCTTAATAATAAAATTATGTGATAACTTCTTGAATTCTTCTTCTGTTTCATAATATCATTATATCTAGTCTTATATTTGCCATGTTATATTTGCCATATTTTCTTACTATTTAATTATAAGATTCGTATTATTAATTATAAAATTCATAGTATGGCATTAACATTATTGTGAGTAGTAATGTAGTATGACATTAATGTCATAGTCATATTAAGACATTAAAGTTATTAGAACTTATTGGGAGATTAGTTTTATATTCTTTGCAACTAACAAATGAATGCCAAAATATATTTCCCTGGGAAAATTTCATAAGAAAATATTATTAATTGATTAATTTACTTAAAAACTATGCCCTCAAAAGTTCTTTCAGAACATGAAACAGACTATTTGGATATGCATTAGATACAAAACAATGAAAAGTGATCTACTAATCTGTAATTATTCAACCTCAATAAAATAATGTTTGGTATACAATGAACACTGACTTTGAACGGATTTTTGCGCATGCACATTTGCTTAATTGTATCCATTTTATTAATATACTGCTAGAATTTCAATCAAATGCTGTACTTTTGCAGAGCCACATGGCAATAATTTTTAAAGGATTTCCATCCATTGAAAACGATACCTAAGAAATTGTACAAAAGTCTTACTTTGGAAATTATATCTAATATATAACGTTGAATTTCAGGAGAAAAAAACCAGCAATCTGCATCAAAGAAACAGCGGTCTGGGTTTTTTTTTAATCCTAAATATGTATTCGTTTGGTATGTGATTAAGAAACTATTTTTAATCAGTACCTTTTAAATAACTAAACGCAATAATTTGTATAACAAAACCAATGCTTTGTAACAATATTAACCAATTATTGGGTTATTATTGGGATCGTAGATGAAGTTTGAAATTGAATAATAAACTGAATATCTTCACGATGAAGTTTTTTAAAAAAACTACAATTCATCATTGATATTTTTCCCATTTTTGGATATTTGAGTGTGGTGTCATGGAAGGAGAGGAGCTTTTGTTGTGATGAAACATCAGTAGGCAGAAGTCTGACTTGGCTCCGTAAGCTGAAGAAGGAGCAACACCTTAATGAAGGACTTTTAGGGGAAACTACCCCGTATAGGAGAAAAAACCCAGAAAACTCCCATCGTGTTGTGCAACAAACGAGCCAAGATTCTGAACGTCATCTAGACTCCTCGTATTTTGAAACAGTGTCTACAGCAACGCCACCAGTGGGTTGAACCTCCGCCCTTCTACTCACCAGCGGCGCCCGTTGCCACTGAGCAACGAGTCAGGTAAACTTTAAAAAAAAAGTAAACTGTATACTTGATGTTTACTCAAATCTTGCCTCATGTTAAAAGTGAAAATAAATTTCTGTGTGTTTTAATAAATGACTTAAGATTTGCAGAAAGATACGACAGGGGCAAACTTCTAGCTTCTTTTGGCCTGTATTTTCAGGAGAAAAATTGCCGCATTTTTTAAAAATAAATAAACTGACTCAGACCGCATGTAAAATATTACTAATTTAACGATAATTCTTGAACCAAAATGTTGGTAAAATTTTTACAATAAAAAAAATTATCAAGTACCGAGGTTTCAAAAAATTAAGAAAAAATTGAAGATACGTAATAAATCGGCTAAAGAGAGTTTGAAATTCTTCAAATTTGAATATAATACAAATATACATTTACTATTACAAATATGCATACTATTTATGTGATCAAGATATTGATAGTCATGAAACTCATTTACAACGTCATAAACAGCTTGACACATGGCTGTCAGGCATAAGTTGCTGTTCGTGGTGATCATAGTCACAATTGAGAATTTAATTTAATTTACTTTTTATTTGATTTTAATCCTGTATTGGAGGATAGTTTATGTTTCTCTTGATAATACTAAATGTTTCTAATTATTTTTACAAATGCCGAATATTGGGCCTAAGCCATTAGTTTACGGGCTCAGCAGTACTTTTGGCCTTGTCCTCATACCGAGAAAGTGCAATTATTTAAATGTTCAAAAGTCATAGGTTGATTAAAAGCCCAGTTTAGGAATGCACCACTGAAATTCTATAGAGGTGGTCACCTTAACAGTCATGACCAGTCAAACGAGTTCTCTCTCTCCCTAGAATTCTCTATATCTCATCGGCCTTCAAGAATTCCTTAAGAGTCAAGTTTGGGCAAACAATTTAGTCGTATGAAATGACAGTGGTCGATTAATGCGTTGCTCTATCAAAGTGAATTTCCTAGCCAGTATGTCAGATTTATCGTTGTCCATAATTCCAGAGTGAGCTGGAATTTATTGGAAAGAAATTCTGTGTGCCAGTGTCTTAAGCAAAGGTCTACAGTCCAAGATTCTTTTAGGGAACTATTTTGATTATTCAAAAAGAATTTGATAAAAGTATATTCGAATTTATGATATTTTATGTTTTCTGTACATACTACAAAAATGTAAATACTATATATAGCATTTTGTTTTGTTTTTTGAAGTTATACGGGATACACGTATTATCACAAATAATATATATAATACATATTATCACGAAGTTTCGTCCTATTTCTTTGCAGGAAATTTTTGAAATTTATTGTTAATTTCAGTTTGTTATTAAACTTTTTGGAAACCAGTGCATAATAAATAAGCAAAAAATGATGCAACGTAATTATTCTCCAAGATTTTTTTAATCATTGAAAACAAAGAATTACGTTTTTATTAAGTGAAATATAGTTAAAAAATAAAAATGTTAAATAAAAATAAAAAACTATAATAATATCTTTCTTCATCCATATGTAATTAGATTGTAAAAATATAAATTAAAATCTCAATGTTTTTAGGAAATGGATGATTTTATATTAGACTACTTTATAATAATGTCGTGCCACATGCAGACCAGAGGTCGCGATTTGAACAGCCTTTATATACTCATTTAAAACAATATTTCAAAAATATATATAAGAATTTCATTAGCAGCCAATAATT
>BPLR01021568.1:0-55042 GCA_021605095.1 Caerostris extrusa
AAAAAGGGAAGTTAAATTTTAAATTTTAAAAAGTTTTAATTAAGAAATTAGTTGAATTCAATTCTACCTACACTATTACGAACTTAATGCTCACTTTTTGAAATTCTTATTTTCAATACTCTGTTTCTTCTGACATGCACGTCGTTCCCTCAGTATATATATTAACGTCGATCAAGAAAAATCAAAAAGCGCTTACCAGCCACTAAAAACATTATTAACCGAAGGAAATCCACCATGAGGGGAACAGATAAAAAGCACCAACATATCCTTAAAAAGCGAGCACTGAGGAGGGTAAAAGACTTCCCTTATTCAGAAATATGCCTCAAATACAATATTATGCCCCCGGGCCTTCTCCCCCTGCTAAAGGAGTTCTTTTTGTTCTTCCAGTGCCAGTATGCACTTAATTGCGGATAACAGGTCCACCCACCCATCCCTCTGCAGAAATGAAGTTGTGCAAGGAATACTTGCCTCCCACTCTACCAGAAAAATGGGAAATATGCTGATATCATCCTTTTTTCACGTGCAAACATGCATTTTTCCTTTTTTTTTTTTTTTTAGCTATTCTATGAAATGGCCGGCTTTCTTCTGGGTCGTATTGATTCGACTTGAGGGAAGGGGATCTCCTGTCCAGCATTGTATTTGTATTAAAATGGTGGATATTATGCTGGGTCCATATTCATTATCAGAACTTTGCGTTCCTTTAAAAGTTAACTTTTCCAAGACAATAACATGGCGCGTTTTTATACGTTCTTTCACTTTTTGTTTCTGGAATATTTGTAATTGTTTGGGCTCGTGGAAGGCTTAAATTTTGGGGAAGAAAAGTCAGCATTCTGTTATTGCTTTATTTTCATCTCTACAGTTGTGTTATTGTGGTAAAAATCAAAAATTTATCTTGTTTATGGATTAGATTTACTGTAATCTTGTATTAAAATGCACTTCCTTTGAATTACATCCTGTGTTGCTTCTGTGTGAGGGGTTTATGTAGCTAAATACGGTTAAATTATAATTTAAGAAATATACATTTATGGGAGGTTTTTTATTTGCAAAATCTTTTTTTTTTCCTTAGTGCCATGGAGTTTCTGAACAATATGTCCATTTCCTTTTTTTTTTTTCTGTCTTTTCATGCTTAAAGTCTGCAGAAAAAAATCAAACCTCTCTATTTCACCCAGCTTATCTCCTTTTTTAAAATTAATATGGTTGGTTTAGAATTGAACCAGGTCTTCAATCAAACACCCCATGTTTACAACAAAATTCATCCCTAGAAAGCTCTCCACGCATCTTCGAAATAATTGTTCTCACCACTATAACACACAGTTGGGACTGTCCATATGAAATTCGGGGAATCACACTACACGTAATCTTGCCTCATGATGTAGCATTAAATAAACTCATTTATTTCGCTTAACAGCCATAACCAGTCGCAGCCATACACTTTCATTCTTGACGATCAGGCACGACACTAACATCACTAGGGGTTCTGCGCACACAGGCGCGAACAATAATAAAAACAAAAAAATTAAAAAATTTTAAACTACACATTCGATTCAAGATTTAAAATTTTCAATTTTAAGATAAATTAATAAAAAATTAATTTCTAGGCATTTTTAAAAAATATTATTTTAATAATAAAATTCTTAAAATAATGATAGGTTGAATTGTTTCTAAAATAAGCTGTTGTACTATAATCTAGTTATCCTTTTTTGAATTCAAATATTAAAAATCCCGACTCGTGGATCAGTCGTAACGTATGCGGCTGGTGAGCATTAGAGCTGAGGTTCAGTCCGCTAGAAGCTTTGTTGTAGACACTTGTTTTAAAAAAACGAGGAGACTGGATGGCGTTTGTGATGTTCAGCATCTTGCCTCGACTACCTGGTTGGAGTTTCATGTGTTTTCTTCCATACGCTACGCAAATACGGAGGTTGTTGTCCCTGAAAGTCTTCCTGGAAGGCACTGGCCTCCTTCTTCAGCAACACGGGGCCAAGTCAAGTCTTCTACCTACAGTTGCTCCATCCCAACAGAAGCTGCCCCCCCTGCGTAGATTAATCACGGGGATGTCAGTCCCGCTGCAGGATACTGAGGATGACACAACAGCACAACTATTAAAAATTTTGTTATGTCAAAATTTTGAGTGTAACACTAATACATTGATTTTATATTTGCTGCTCATTAGCAAAATTAGAAATGTACAAGAATTTCTAATTTTCATATAAGCTCAAAATAATTGATTCAGAATTGTTTTTGAACATTGTTCTTTTTTATAATTATTTCGTAACCATAAGTCTTTTATTTCTTGATTTAATGGTATTTTCAAATTATTGGAACATAGTACAGTAGCAGTGAATTTATTGATTTTGTCTGGAAACAAAAGAAACTAGATAATATTAAATATATTTTTTTAATTTTTAGATACAGATGTAAATTTTGTGTATTTGTTTAGGTATACTATATTTGACATTATTATTATTATAATAATAAAAATTTAGTAAGTTATTATTATTATTATAATAATAATAACTTACTAAATTTTAATGCGATATCTAGATTTTAATGTTGGTTAAAAAGCATGCGATATAACTAAGGGATATTATAGTATACATTTTTTTCTTATTTATATATTATTCAATCAATTTTTTGTCTAAGACTTTATTTTCATGACTAATAATTCCTCCATAACATTTTTGTTAGTAATATTTCCCATTTTCAGCGTTTTCCTTTTACCCTCTAACTGTCTGGCTTCCCATTACCTTTCATCGCAGGGCTTCTTCTTTTGCTGACGGAGGGGAAAAAAAAACCATATGAATCATTCAAAATTAGAAATAACCATTATTTTAGAAGCTCTGCTAAGGTTTCCCTTGAACTTTCGCTGTTTTCATTGAATTAAAGATGATTAATTTCAGTAAGGTACACAAAACTTAAAGTAATAAATCGATGGAAAAGTTTTACAAAATTCAGCGAAAATGCAAAAAAGGAAGTATGCTTTTAAAATAACTTTTTTTTATTTCTTTAAAACAATCTATGCTTTTGTTCTTTGAAAAAGAAAAATAAATAGGTATATACACAGGTTTATTTTTCAAACACATGGCCGTTATAGGGATTCAATATAATTTATGCAAGGCCGTCAAAAATGAAAGAAGTTTAACGATATGTTATTTATTTTTATATTTATGAATATTTTGTTCATAAAAAGAATAATAAAAAAATTATGCTTTGCATTGCCATAATTCTAGAATTATTTAATATTAAAGTTCCATTTGAAATCTGTCCTTAATTTATAATAATAAAATACTATCTTTAATTTATAATATAAAAAATTATCCTTAATTTATAATATAAAACATTATCCTTAATTTATATTAATAAAACATTATCCTTAATTTATATTAGTAAAAAACATTATCCTTAATTTATAATAGTAAAACATTATCCTTAATTTATAATAATAAAACATTATCCGTAATTTATAATAGTAAACTTTACCCTTAATTTATAATAGTAAAACTTTTTATCCTTAATTTATATTAGTAAAACATTACCCTTAATTTATTAGTAAAAAACATTATATTTAATTTGCTTTAATAAAATATTATCCTTACTTTGTGTTAGTAAAAATATATCCTTAATTTACATTAGTAAAATATTATCCTTAAATTACATTAGTAAAATAATTTTTTGTTTATCTAGTTATTGACTGAAAAACTTTTGTTCATTGATGTATGCAAACTCCTAAAGAGGCTTTTCCCTTTTAATGCATATTATTAGTTAGATTGTTATATAGTTATTATTAAAATTTAGCATTTTGAATTCTGATTTATATGTACTTCAGACAAAATGGCAGGCTACAAATTCAGCAAATATAATGTTTTTTAACGATCGTTAAAGGCTGTATTAAATTAACCTTTTTAAATATATTCAAGCATTGAAGTTGGCACAATTTTCTTTAGTAGGAAAATGAAAGCAATAAATGTAACTTGCATTGTAAATCAAATGTAGCTGTAAAGTTGAGCCGACACTCGATCTATACCCTGAAATCGCCTATCTAAAATATTTAATTTATTGTTTGTGTCAAGGAAAGCTAAGTCACGTAGCCATTCTGCACTATTTACATCAGGGAATGTATTTTATTATATTTAACTAATGTTTATATTATAGGAAATCTTTAATATGAAAAGCAAAGTACTGTCTTATTTTCGACTGTATATTTAACTTGTTGTAAAAATGCCCAAACTTTGGGCTTCAACAAAATCACACGGATAAATAATTGTTAAAAACTGAAAGATTCTAAATGTTCAACTATGACATTATGTGTCGAAACGATTATTAATATAATATCAGTCTTTATTTATTTGTTTTTCAAAAGTAAAACCGTTATTTGATTTATTTAGATAGTATTTTTGCCCTTTGATTTATCTACATACAAATGACTGGAACTTGCAAAATAAATTCAGCAAAGACAATTTATTAAACTTTTATCGTTATGTAAAAAAAAAAAAACAATGTAAAATTTCGTTGCTGAGTAAAATCTATGTAACATCTCTTTCTTTGTATCAACATTTAAACATATTCTTTAGAAATATTGGAGCCGACTCAGGTTCAATGGTAATTTTGTGCCGCTGTGAGCATTAGGGCTGAAGTAAAATCCGCTGGCGGCAGTGTAAAATACTATTGCGTAGTTTTGAAATAGTGTATTGTTGTAGACACTGTTTTAAAAATGAGAAGATTCGATGACGTTCAGCATCTTGCCTCGTTAATCAGACTGCTAGTGGGAGTTTTCTCCTATTCTCCTACGCAAATATGGAGTTTCCCCACTAAAAGTCTTCCCAGAAGGCACTGTGCCTTCTGGGAGTCTTCTTCAGTGACTGAACCAAATCAGACTTCTACCTACGGATGCTCCGTAATAATAGTAACTGCCCATTTACCTCCAACCATGAGTAGACTATTCATGGAATGTCCATTCCGTATTGCAGGACACTGAGGTTTAGACATAACAACAAAAATATTAAAAAAATTGTCATGGAAGTTTTGAGTTTTAACATTCTTAAATTACTTTATACTATATTTTTAAATATCAAAATTTAATTTCATTTATACTTAGATATTAGCTTTTTACTTAATAAATTGTGAGTTGTTGTTTTTACCTCTTTCTAGTGTACAGGAAACCTATGTATCCATTGGTCTTAACAGATTTATGCTTGGTTTGTTATATAGTAAAATTATTCTCGGCTACCTTTATGCTTGACTGAACAGTTCCGGGCAAGGACCCTAGTCTGCTCCTTTGATCTATAAGGGTTGCAATCCTGTGCCTTGTCTTTTAGTGCTTTTTCAAGTTTGTTCTGGGCAGACTCATGGTTGTCCCCCGATTGCTGCAAGAATCCTGTCATCATTAATTTAAAATAATGGAACGATGAGGGAAAAATGTTCCCTCCACCATACTGATAAGGGAAAATGTGGGGAGAAATTTGTAGTAGCAGTTATATTTAGTAAAGATTTCGTCACAAATTTGTATGGTTTATTAGCAGAATATGACACCATGTTTCTATGTTTCATCATATCAAAACAAATAAATAAATCGAGATTTCAAATATATAAATACATTAAATACAATTATAAATATTTCAAATCAATAATATAACTAATTTTTAAAATAAAATAAAATTAGCAGCTAAAAGTAGATTATAAATCAAATTCTGAATCAAAAACAGGAATAAGAACATGACGTCATTTCATAGTTGTGACGTCGCTTTTATTTCTTTGGCAAACTATTCTTGGCTTTATTTAAAAATAACAAATAAGAGTATTTAGCTACTTCTGGCTGCGCGATAGACCAGAATAATAGATTTAATTAAAACGAAAGAAAATCTTTGAATAGAGAATAATTAAAACGAGGAGAATCTTTTTTTTTTTTATTTACTAGAAATACAGATAGACTTGTAAAGTGGACAAATATTTACTTCATAATAGATTTTGAAAATATCAATCAGCCGTTGTCTATTTTTCAGAAAATAATGTATTTTTACTTTCGTAAGTTTTGTTAGAAAAAGATATCAGTGAAAAATGCAGAGAAAAAAAAAGAAATTTTCATTTTGAAATAATTTTTATGTTGAAAAACATGATTAAAACATAAAAATGACTTGAAAAAACACTTGATTTTTATGCTTAAAACATAAAAATTTCTGCACGAAAAAAAAAAAAAAAAAAATCTGTTTGACTATCTAAAATAATCCTAATTAACTTTTTTTGTTTGTTAACATTTTAAAATCACTAAATCAGCGTTAAATATGCCAAAATTTTTAGTGCAATGCAAATATTTGGTTTTTATGTAAATAATTTATAATATTCGACAATACAAAAAAATGTTAATGAAAGTACCCATTTGTTTATAAATGCATTTTATTTACACTATAAAACAAATATCAATGCATGGTTATTTTATGGATTTATTGCATGCATGGATATTTTTGCGCAAAATATCTGTACAGGCCCATATTTATGAATGGATTACATGGGTATTTTTTACAAAATGTCAATACATGTATATTTATCCATGTGTTTTTTTTTAATTTATAAAATAACATTTCTATTATCCTTCTAATTAATCATCTCCATATTAAAATATTGCCAACATAAATGCATTTATTGCAAAATAATTATTTTAAATAATAAAAATATTAAATTAATTTTTGTATTGTGTATGGTGTTCGTAAATTGTTTCGACAAAATAAGGGTGGTGATAGGTGAGTGAGTGATAACACATATAAAGATCAGATGTTGGACAAATTAAGTGCATTAAATCCAAATATGAAAAAAGCTGACAAGAAAAATAAAGTAATAAATAATGATATTAAATAAGAACTATGAATTACGATCACAAAGAAAAATAATACCAAAAATCCATGTGTATTGTGGCATTCAAAAACAAACAGTGGTTTTAAAAATCATTTTCTAATAGGACAGATAAATTTTGAATACGAATCCTTTGTATTATAACATTACATAGTAATTTTTACTGAGAATTAAAAATATGCAAAATCTATATGTTTTATTACGTGTTAAGTAAAGATAGATTGGATGTGCAGGTAATGATTAGTTACCTTATTCACAGTGCCAAGTTATTTCCATTAAATTTCACTATAAATTGACCATTATAAGAAGATATAATAATAATAATAAAAAAATTTTTAAATTGTGATTTTTCATAATTTTGAGTAGTATTCTTACAAAAATATATTTACATTGCACAATTTAAGCATTTCTTTTAAAAAGTATCATCTCACGAAGTCAGGTGCCCTTAACAAGATGGAGCTCTACACTGTTGGCTTCGGAGGTTCCTTAAATGTGGAGCTCCCACAAAGATAGATTGGATGTACAGGTAACGATTAGTTACCTTATTCACCAAGATCTCCTAATCTCACCATGGGATTTTTTTTTTTAATGGTGTAGCTTTAAAGATTTTCTTTATAAATTAACCGTTGCCGAAAATACAAAAAAAAATACTTTAAAAGCACATCAGTGCTGCATTAAAAAGCAACTGACAATGTAAAACTGAAAAACATGCGAAATGAACTTGCTTGCAGATTAAATGCTTGCCGTGTTACATAAAAGTTTCACACAATGAATATTTGGAACTTAAAAAAAGTTTTTCCTTATTTTCATGTTTCATTGATCATATTATGTGTAATAAGTTTTGAAAATATAAATTATTTTAATTTGGTCATTCATTTATGCCAAATTTGTATTATTAAATAATCATGTTATCATTGGCGTTTTCGTAGATGGGCAAGAGAACCGTTTAATTCCTCAAAATTCTAAAAAAAATTATTATTTTTAAATGCAACGCGCACATAAAAAAAAGTGGTCCGGAAACCCAAACATTTTAATAACAATGTACTTTAGATAGTACCATTCAACAAGAGGAGGAAATCCGAATCTAAATTGATTGCCTCGTCCTAATGATGGCGCTAAGTTGGGGAAACTTTTTGTCTTCCGGAAAAAGAATCGAATCCGTGCCCACTTTTTAACCGCTATCTTCAGGCCCTCGATACCTTCCACCCACTCCTGATTGGCTCCCTTCTGCATAACGGGGACCAATTAAAATGCACCCATCTGACAGGTTATTGGCGGGATCTTTTGTGCGCCAGGGATATAATTGATTAGCGCCACAGTAAACACAGGTTCTAACTTGTTTAATGAACCGGACATTTTTTATCGCTGTCTTTAATGATTTTTTCTGGTCGATCAATGGTCGGCCATCCCCTTTTTCATTGTCTTCCCCCCTCCCCCCCTTTTATATCACCACCTTACCACCCGCTGAAGCATCTCCTCTTATCTATCGTTTAATTATTCCGGCGTCCCTTGTGCTAATATGAAGCCAGGCCACAACATATTGTTTGAAAAAGGGTGTAGCCTTCCAGAATGGGCATTATTATTTTCTTCTGTGTAGTAAAGTTTTCGGTGTTTTGTAGTGTTAAAGTGCCTTAAGTTATCGTTGTAGTATTTTTAAGAGGTCTTAATACATAAATTTGGGTGTGGTACAGATGGGTTAGAGATGTAGGCGATGTTTCCTGAAGTTTCTTGAAAGTAGTTTTTAATTTTATCTTTTTTGATTTGATGAATGTTCTTGTTTTCTATACACCCATCCTTTTCTTTTGTGTGTGTTGTATTATTCACTTTTAATGAATGACTATTTTAAAAGATTAAAAAATTTGCATTTATGTATTAAAATGAGTTAGAAGTTAAATGTAAGTTTTTAAGGGCATTAATCTGAAAATTTCACTGTTACTTTAATTATTCATTTTTGCTTTTGAATAGAAATGCTTGTTTAGTGTTAATAATATGATAAATAACGAATACAGTAAAAAATGTATAGTTTCATTGTACTGTATTTCAATAGATCCAGTTTCAGTTTATTAGTTTAATTTTCTGTTATGTCATTTTGAATGATTTAAAATGAGTTTTATTCACAACGTGTTTTGCTTTCAAAATTATTGAGTCTCATATAAATAAATGGGTTTTTCACGTAAATAAATAACTGTTTAATACATAAAGATATAAATGATATTCATGGTTAAATAAAAAAAATATTTTTTCCCAGTTCTTTTACATTTTTCAAAATTTTAAATTGTCTAATAACTATGTTTTGTACGTGATTTTACGAATTGTCGAATTGTTTGATGGCCGAATGACTAGCGCTCTGGCCCTCGGTGCCATTATTTTTCGGGTTCAAGTCCCGGCCATAAATGTTTCTATTGGTTCGGAATTCACTTTAAAAGTAGGTACCGATCTATAAGGATCGTAGAGCGTTGTGGGGTAGTGTTACTCGCGTCCGTAGCATATTTTTATGCCCTCAATAGTAAGAAAAAAAAGTAACACCGTTCGTCGGTGCAGCCCACTTTTAGGCTCTCACAGTGACATAGTCAATACGATCCAGTCTCAATTAAACGAAATTGTCTAATGAATGAAATCTTTTTCCTGTAATAAGTCGCTATGATTTGTTTTGCATTTAAAAATTATTAAGCCGGGAGTTTATTCTACAGAAGGTAAAAAGTAAATTATTTTTTTCTAAATTATTAAAAGCATTAAAGGCAATTTGAAATCAATTGAAAGGAAAATACATGATAAAACATTAATTTTGAAAAGTATTTCATTTAAGTTGGATTCCTACCGATAGCTAACAACTCGAGACATAGAATGACAGCCAGCCAATCGGAAGACTATTTTTCTCTCACACGTTTCCACAGTTTCAATGCGTATTTCATTCAAGTTTGCTGGACGCGCCCGACTCGTGGCTCAATGGTACCGTGTGCCGTTGGTGAGATTAAGGCTGAGGTTTAATCCGTTGCTGGCATTGTCGTAGACACTGTTTCAAAACGAGGAGATTCGATAGCGTTTTGATGTTCAGCATCTTGTCTGGTTAGTCGGACTACCTGGTGAGAGTTTTCTGGATTTTCTCCCATAAGAATGGAAAATGCACGGTAGTTCCCCCTGAAATTCCTCTGGGGCCTGCTCTTCTTCAGGGACTCGGAGCCAAGTCAGACTTCTACCTACAGATGCTCCATCCCAACAGAAGCTGTCCATGCCTCCATTCATGTGTTTACTACTCATGGGGTGTCCATCTTGCACTGATGGACACGGTAGTCACACCTAATTGTGGTGAGCACCGACTCCAACTAATAAAAAATTAGGATTTGTATAGTGAAAATTTATTTTTGGACTGTAACCACGTCGATAAGAAAAAAGAAACATATGTTTCTTTCTCTTTCGAATTTTCAATTTCAAGGAAATTTGTGCCATTAGTACCACAGTCTTCAGTTTGTAATCCTGGCCGTCGCCTGGTTAAATGAAATAGTTTACAAAAATAAGATTTTATCAGATGTAATTTTTCACTTTTTGAACTTGGGCGGCGTGATGGCCAATTTGCTCTGGCTTTTGATACGACAGGCTTCAGGTTCGAATCCTGGCCGTGGCATGGATTGTTTGTGAGTGGTCTGAATCTATGTTAAACTGTAGATCTCGGTCTGATTAGCCCAAAGTGTGTGTACAAATCACTGTAGAGCGACAAATCACACCATCAAGTAAATTTGTATTCTCAAATCAAAAGAATTTCGTGCGAGCTTGAAAACCTAAAAAGAGGGTACAGCAATGGATACCAAAGTCAACCCCAGTTAACGAAGAACTAAATTCAAATCTCAGTCAATAAACTGAAATATTTTATTATATATGTTTTTCCCATTAGAATTTTTAGTAAAATTAGTAAGCATTATTTACTTATTCAGAAATTTCGTGAAAACTGTCGTCTTGTTTTAGTAGAAATTGCCTGATAAAGGCAAAAAAAAAAAAAAATCTCTCTTCATACATTAAAATTACAAATATTTGGGTGTTGGACACGTTTCAAATGAAGCATGTGATCCTCCACTGGCAATAATAGTGACAGATTTTTATAGATATTTATCTTTTGGTTGTAAGTGATGTTTTTTTCCTGCTTCAGTTGTATTTCTTCATTGCCTTTGTGTAAATGGTCTTTTAACGTGACACATCTTCACGGTTGATTAACTTTGCATGCGAGAAAAACTTCCGGTGCTATTTTATAGCATTTTTAGGGGAAAGTTTCTTATCGGGAGTTTCTGTTTTTACTGATAAACGTTTACAATAAACACTATCTTTTCTGCAACGAAGCTGAGCTTGTAGTATTAGTAATACATTGGATAAACACCAAATTATTTATCTTCGATACTGCATTAAAAAAAAACTGATTCATATTGTTATGAAATAAAATGTCTCACTTTTTAGAATTTTCTGACGGTTTTTTTCAGTCAGTGTTATATGTGTATTGTAGCATTTTTCCCATGGAAAAGTCGTGATATTTCTTTCCCAAGAAAGAGGAATGACAATATATCATTCAAATTTGACAGCAGATAAGCAGTGTTGTGGGTAGTTATATTACCTGTAATTAATGTTTTGTACTAATGAGAACAACCTGTCACTCAAATCTGATAGCAGATAATCAGTGTCATGGATAATGAGACCTTGTGAAATTAGCAATTGTCTGTGCGACCTTCACAGGTCGAAACAATTACAGATTGAATATAGACTACACTATGAGTTGTTGCATCGTGATGGATGATAGATCATGGGCTGAGAAAATGTCTACTCCATGGAGAAGTGAGGAAGCTGACACCCGCCCACTTCTTGGTGGATTTTCTTAAATGGAGAATTTTGGAGATGTTTGGTTTGTCGCTCTATGGTCATTTTGTGCACACGAAGGTTAAACAAACCGAGACCTATATTTAAGCCTTTAAAGGTCGAGTATAGGCCGAGACATTACAGTATACTCTGCTGATTTAAAAAAGGAGGAAATATTTAATCTTATTGCTAATTTATTTTAGAAATACATTATCGTTATATGTGCTTATGCTACACGAGATGATTAATTAGATTAGCAAAGTTAATTTTGTTTTCAAATCCTTTTGAAATTCAAGCTCTCAAAATTATTAAGTATTAACATTATTTCTACAATAAACGTTTTTTTTTTTTTTTAATTAAAAGATACATAATCAAAATAGAAAATAAAACATAATCAAAAGTTTTTTTATTATTTACAAAACACTTGTAAATTTGTTAAAGATCAATTTGTAAATTCGAGTGGTGCTCTTTGGAATCTGGGTTTGCTTTTCGCAAAATGGAATGCGTCTTCAGAACTGTTATTATAACATAGTGGAAATTAATTGAAAGTTCCAATGTGGTCAATATGCAACGGATGTCGATAATGAGTGTTTACATTCAAATCGAAGGCCGACATCAATAAGTCTTGGTACATATTAATAAAGGAAGTAAATCCCTTGAATAGGGTGCGGTATTGATTTCTGTTCCAGTTATCCTTTATTATTACGTGACATCCTTGCTTCTAATGGAAGTTTTACTTCTACTTCTCTGTAACCATATGAAGAATAAAAAAATTCAATTCAACGACTTTTGAAAAGGCATTTATTGAGCTGGTTTGTTGACATTTTATAGTTCTTTTTATATTTCATTATCACCATTAAGTTAAACCAAGTTGCCTTTTCTTATATTTTAGCGATACAGAAAATAATATTTTCTACTAGACAAGCTATTTTAATGTATGTAATTCTAATATGCATGATGGGATATTTTTATCATTAAATTAAATTTAACATCTTTAATATAATGAATTACAACAGGTAGAATTTTTGTAAAAGCGAATTTATAATTTATATACAGGGTCCTGATGGTTGAGTGGGTAGCGCTCTGGCTCTCGGTACCACAGGTATCGGGTTCAAATCCCGGCGTTGCCATGAGTGTTTGTAGTGGTTCGGAATCCACTTTAAGCCGCAGGTCCCGGTCCTAATAGGATCGTAAAGCGTTGCGGGGGCATTGTTACTCCGCGTCCGTGGCTTATCTTCAAGTTACACGCTCCCCCTGGGTAGTAGTGCAAAATGAGTAACGTCGGTGCAGCCCTTATGGCATAAAAATATCACGGTCTATTTGCCAGCTGCATTAGAAAAAAATAATAATTTATATACATTATATAATAAATTTAACTTTTTTATTTCCAATGGCAAGAGAAAATGTCAAGCTCTTACGAGATAAGAAACAGTGTAAAAACATACACAAAATGAAAAAGTCAAAGAGAAAACACACAAAGAGAAAAAAGTCAATGTCTCATCAGCAAAGTTCTAGCGCTCCTATATCTTTTAACCTCGGAGTCTCCACGCAAGGACGGACATCTTGCCATATGGTGTCTGTCCATGATCTTGTCTTTTCCACAGAGAGGGCAATTCGGGATATCAAAAATGCCAATGCGGTGTAGATGGCTCGCCAAACTGCCATGGCCCACCGCAAGTCTCAACATCGTAACTGGCAAGGGAATGTTGAATCTCAGCTTTCATAGATTGGGTCGCCCGCATTCTGTTGTAGCAAAGCATTAATTTATGGTATCTTAAAGATTCCTGAAACTTATTTCACTAATATCGGTGCCAATAATTATTTTCTGCAACTAAATATCTTAATTTCTTTTCTGTTGTAACACATTAATTTGTGTGTCAAGACTTCACATTTTTTAATATACTATTACATTCCTTTAGGAGAGATGGCAGCTTCCAAAGCCTACATCGATTCCCTTGGCAAATTAGCTCGGCATGCCCACCAAGGTACATGGGGAGGCTGTACAGATATTGGTAAGTGAACTTCTCTTAATATTTGAACTTGAATCTTTTAATTCATTTTAGCCAAATGCATTTGACAAGAGGTCTCGAAATTATGGTCCATGATCAGTAGGGATTCTACTTGTTGGAGTAATGCAAATATTTATACAAATGAAAACGATTTTTTTTATTTCGCTATTTTAGAAAACTCAAGGTATCGTACAAATATACTATAAATCTCAGTTCACCCTACCATATAGAAAAATCAGTAGGTTCTTGGACCCAAACTGCTTCTATTATTCACTTTTTTTTACAAATTGTGAAATTTTCGTATTTTGAAGTACCATCCCTACCTTTATACAGATTTTATATTCACATGGCATTAATATTTATTTCATAGCTTAATATGTGCATCAACAGGCTAATTACTTCGTGGATTACTTGCACGAGTATCAGCAACTTAATCAGAAAATGGCATTAAGTCTCTGCTGACGAATCAAATTTAGAACAGGATTACTGTAGTGTGTGTTCTCGGAAAATGCGATTGAAATAAGACGAAATTACGATGAATTACTCTCTGAGATATCTCTCCAACCAATTTTATTTTTCAAAACATTTTTTTTTTTTTTTTTTTTGATAGATCTTAAAATTTTTATATTTGGAAGTACCATCCATACCTTTTATGCAGATTTTATATTCAAGATTTATTGCATAGTTTAATACATGCATCAACGTCCTAATTACTCCGTGGATTAGTTACATGAGTATCAGTAAATGCCATTAAATTAATTAAATAGCATTAAACCATTAATCTCGGTTGACGAATCAGATTTGAAAATAGGAATACTGTAAGTGTGTCTTCTCGGAAAGTGCTATTGAAGCTAGACGAAATTACGATTAATTACTCTCCGAGATATATTCCTAACTAAATTTACTATTCAATACATATATATATATATATATATATATATATATATATATATTGACAAATCGTAAAATTTTCGTATTTCAAATTACCTTTCATACAGATTTTATATTCAAGATTTATTTCATAGCTTAATATATGTATCAACAGCCTAATTACTCCTTGAATTACTTGCACGAATATCCTCAACCTAATCAGAAAATGCCATTAAATCTCTGCTGACAAATCAGATTTGAGAACAGGATTAACGTAATGTGTCTTCTCGGAAACTGCGATTGAAATAAGACAAAAATTACGATGAATTACTCTCTCTGTGATTAATCTATTAGCTTTTTAGGGTTGACCTATTCTTAAATGTTCTATGAGAAAAGTGATTTTTTTTTTATACTTGTAATACAGCGATTTTTATTGGGAAAACATCCTCGAATCTGCCCCATAATAACGCGTTCCAAGGTGAAATTCCATGGTGTGGAGATGGCAGTTTTCAAATCAAACATCATTTCGGGATTGGTTCATAAAGTTCCGATCGAGTGCCACGGACGTGGAGTTTTTGCATCGTAAAAGGAAATGGTTGAGTCATGGGGTCGGTCTTTTAATACCGCCGTAAAACAGCAGTAATTTTAGTTACAGGCGAGATTTTACTGCATCCTTTGGAGCCTCCCGAACAAGTTCCGGGCAAAAACGAGATTGCAGAGTCAGACAGGATTTAGGCACTCATTTGATACGGATGAGAGGGATTAATTTCAGTTAGTTTAGTGTTTCATGATATTGGACTATTGATTTGAGACAGTGCTTTTTTGGAAGAAAGTCTCAAGAATTCATTTGTCTGTTGTTCTCGGTGTTAAATAACTCATTTAGAAATTCTCTCACGGTGCAAGTGTTTTATTCTTTATTCAAAACGGTAGGTAACCTTAATCTTACGAATCTTACTTAAATCTTACGAAAGAAACAAAATGAAAAAAAAAAAAAAATCCATTAATTTTATAGAATGCTTCTTAAATTTATGGCGGCCTAGTGGCTAGCGCTCTGACTATTGGTGCCACAGGCTTCAAGTTCGAATACTGGAGGTGGAATGGATGTTTGTGAGGGATTCAGAATCCACGTTAAACAGCTGATCTCGGTCTAATTAGCCCTCGTGTGCACAAGATGACCATAGAGCGACAAACCAATTTTAAATTTATGTACGCATTATTTATAAATCAAAATTATTTCGGCCTTTATCCTGAAGGTGGGTAAACTGTTTGTCATTTGTCACTTTTAAAATATATTACGATTTAGACTTCTATACGACAGGTTTCGGGTTCGAGTCCCATGATGTGGATGTTTGTAGTGGTTCGGAATCCACTTTAAGCTGTATGTCCCGGTCTGTTTAGCCTAAAATGTGCACAAGATGATCGTAGAGCGACAAACCGAATTAAACCAAATCTAGAAAGGGTGCATTGGTACTACAGGCTTCAGGCTCGAATTCTGGCGGTGGCATGAACATTTGTGAGTGGTTCGGAATCCCCGTTAAACTGTAAGTCCCGGTCTAATTAGTCTAGAGTGTGCACAAAATGACCGTAGAGCGACAAATCAAATTTATAAAGGGTATAGTGTGCAGGTTGGGCAACCAGATTCTAATTGAATGGGGTTTGGTTAAGATACTTGAGGTACAGGTTGAAGAACTCTCAGCTTTATTTACACACGCACATACATACATACATACATACATACATACATACATACATACATACATTATTTTACACGTTTAACGATAATTATAGATTAGAAGAATTCCACTTCTAGTCCGAAAGCCGGATTCTCAGGGGCGCGGATTCGCGCAGGGTGTGCGAAATATATTTCCTCTCCGGGTGAGAATCTGTACGCAAACAATTGCGCAGGCATGCGTTAAATATATTTATTCTGGGGATAAGAGACTATAAACTAAAAGTTTCTAAGTGAAAGCGCAGATTGCGCTGCACTTCCTCTCGAGTGAGAGTCTCGATACTTAGTAACCATTTCTCCTGAATGCCACTGGGGGTGATCTTGCCAGTGTGTAGGAGGAATAATGGTTACATCGGTAGAATTGATGTGCGTTTTATACGGATATTCAATCAAGTTATCAAGATTTTGCAAACAACATCCAGTGTCTTACTCAAATTTGATTCGCCCTTTTAAATCGGCATATTTATATGTAATTGATATTTTGTATTTTGTTCATTGTTAGCTTGATAAAAAAGAAAAAAATTTAACTAGTAATTCTTTTTTTCATTAATTTTTAGTACATATGCGAATTGAATATTTCATTCGCTATATTATGGGGCAACGTAAAGTCAGAAATCGCAATTTGCTTATTAAACATATCATATAAATGCATGTTATTGAAAAAAAAAAAATTGCTTTAAATTTGAAATCATCATGGTTAAAAACAGATATGTTATTAATGCTAAAAATTACAATTTTTTAAATATACTTGCAATATATTGACGAAGATGATTGAAGATATGCTATGCAAAAAAAAAAAAAAATTAAATTAACAAAAAATTAAAATGAAAAGTTACTCACAATTTCATGATGTTTGAATGTATTTGGATAAAATGAAGTTTTGAATTGTAAGCTTAAATTTTCTTTTTACCATTGCTAAAATACATTTTTCCTTTATGTTGAATAATCTTCAGCAATTATATCGTAATTACATGCAGTGAATCTTTAACTCATGGTATGAACTTGCTTGAATGATAGAACTTAAAATTTTCTCAAATGCCTCCCTGCGTTAAAATTCGCGTTCAAATTTAAACATTTATCTGACTTGTCTATTCCCGGTCATTGCAGTTTGAACTCAATAAAACCCCTTTATCTCCATTTACGAGAGAATCTCCAGTCGCCTTTCCGAAGGTCATAAAACTCTTTGAGACGTAAGCAAAAACCGATACCAGGCCCAGCGCAACTTTTCCTATCCGGAAAGATTTTTTTTTTCTAATGCAGCAATACAGGCTCTCTGTGCCACAAGCAAGGTCTGCATCGTTGTTGCACATTTAGCACTAACCTGTGGGCACTTGTAGATTGAAGATATGCTACGGACGTGGAGTAACACTCACTACTGCCACAATGCTCTACGATCCTATTAGATCGTGACCTACGGTTTAAAGTAGATTCCGACCACTAGAAACACCCATGGCATCGCCGGGACTCGAACCCCAAACCTGTTGTACCGAGCGCCAGAGCGCTAGCCACTCGGTCATCAGGCCGTGCTATCCTGAAAGTTGGAAATACAACCGACTCGTTGAAACCCATGAAAACTTATTCGTTGTGTGTCACCAATTCGCATGCTAATGGGGAAGGCTAACGGTTTCAATATTATAATTTCCACAACCTCCAGTTACGAAATCGGCTTGATGGCTAATTGGCTATCGCTCTGGCCTTTGGTACCACAGGCTTCAGATTCGAATCATGGCGGTGGCATGGATGTTTGTTAGTAGTTTGGGATGCACTTTAAACTGCAAGTCCCGTTCTAATTAGCCTGAACTGCGCTCAAAATGACCGTAGAGGGACAAACCAAACCATTTACAAGAGAGTCTCCAGTCGCTTTTTCCAAACACCATACAACTCTTTGATGTTTAACAAAAAAAAAAAAAAAAAAAACGATATCAGGCTAAGCGCTAATTCCGCTATCGGAAAAACAACTTGCTTTTGGATTTCCATGAAAACTGATTCGATGTGTAGCTCTCAAAATTTCATTTGTTAATGTGGGCATGCTAACGGTTTCACATAAGACACGTGCATTAATACCATAATTTCCACAACCAAAAACGAATTCTCAATCTGTTATAAAATTGTATAGTTTTATCTTGAAAATATTTTAAACTAGTGGCATCCATTGAGAATGTTCCAAAATAACGTTAAATGCTCCATTGTGTTCCATTGTTGAATAAATGACTCGCGCGAGTCAGTGCATCCGAGGCTATATTTCTCGGCGTCTAAAGTGGAATTCTCATCAATACCTCCTTCCATTGTGTACTCCATTATCTCCATCCACCCACGACACTGGAATGCACCGCCAAACATCCGGCAAAATCCAAACACCTCCAACAATTCAAACATTTCGATAAATCACTCTCTTAACTCATAACTTAGCGTATTACTACCTCCTCTCCGTGTGTCTACAACAGCCAGGCTATTCATAACTGCAGCAAATTGCTCTCCCACTGCTTGTAGGCAAACCCCACCCCCACCGACATAACCCCGCGCCATAATTGTATCTCCCCGATTGCAATGCTATCGGAACGCCAAAGACATCCAAACCGCAATATCCGTGTCCGAGTCCAGCAAATCCATTGTTAATGAGGAAAGGGATATCCACATGTCACTTAGATCCCCCTCCTTCTATCCATCCTCAGTTTCCCTTTCCTGGATTGGAAGGCAGGAGGGGAGTAGAGAGGGGTTGTCGTTGAGGAAGCTAGTGTCCTTTTTGGGGATGCAGTGGGCAGCTTGCTTTGACAAGCGCGTAATGTGGGGGATGGTGCTGGATGTTGGGCAAACGACACTTTTGATGGAGCCGGGAATCAAGGAATTTACGTCCCCTTTTTTCCCGGTCTCTTCCACTTGGAGTAATGGGTCTTTAACTGGAGCGAGAGAGAATTGAGTCGGGGGTGGGGTGGTGTTTGAGTGGCATTGTTGCATCACTTGGTGGTATGGCCTTGTTGGTATGTAGTTTCCCGTTGTAGAGATTTAAGGTCGACTAGCTAAGATGATAGGGAGAAAAAAAATCTTTATATAAATGCATAAACAAAACTGATGTAGAATATGTTTTTTTCTTTTTAATGGATAAGATATATTGATAGTTAGTTACATTTAATGCCAATTATAGTTCTGAAATGATACATTATTAAGTTTGCCTTCATCAGAAAGACTGATGAAGGCAAACTTAATAATGTATCATTTTTACGAGATCATATCGCAAGAGATCATACGATATCATATTTTGCAGAAAACATATCATTGGTAATTATTATATTACCAATGATATGTTTTGTGCGTTCGGTACTACAGGTTACAGGTTCAAGTCCCGGCGGGGTCATGGATGTTTGTAGCGGTTCGGAATCCACTTTAAACCGTAGGTCCCGGTCTAACAGGATCGTAGAGCGTTGCAAGGGTGTTGTTTCTCCGCGTCCGTAGCTTATCTTCAAGCTACACGCACCTCCTGGGTAATGCTAACTGAGTGACGTCACTGCAGCTTAAGGCAGAAAAGACAACTGTTTAAGTGTTTTGCCAACTGCATTAGTAAGAAAAATATGTTTAAATAAATTCACAGGAAAAAAAAAAGTTATATATTTATCACTATGCATGCTTGACGTTTTTTTATTTTTTCTAATTCTTTTATCAATTATATTATTTTATAGTGATTTTAATTTTATAAATCCAACTATAAACAAGATTGATGGGAGTAAATTTTTCAAGATAAACACGAGCATTTCGATTCATTGTATCGTTATCTTGCTTATTATAATTTTTTTTTTTTTTTTTTTTTAATTTTCAAAGATAAAACATTCTAGTAATATAATGATGCACGAAGTATTTATAGAAATTATAGTATATTTATAATATTTTAGGAAATGTGTTTCAACGAATAAATTTAAAAAAAAATACATTCTGCTTAAACTGACAAGTCTGGTATAAAACTATTTAATTAAATGAAATTTTTAAAACTGAATATTAAAAAATTCTGAATGTCTATTTTTATACACTTTAAAAAATGTATTTGAGATGCAAGATATTTCATTTACTATTCTTAAAATTAAAATTAACATTTATCAAATCCATCAATTAATGTTAAAAAGATTAACTAATCATATATAACTAATCGTCAATATGATGCCAAACAATAAGTTAGGAAAAACAAATCGAAGGATATTGCATGCCAAAAAGCCATCTTAAGTGACCTCACAAATGTTTACCAGTTCAGCTCCTGTTTTTAAAAAAGTAACAAAGATTTATATTTTTGGTATTGATTATAAATTATCACGCATTGTCAATGTTTAACAAGATTTAGAAAAATTATAATTTGCTAAATTTTGGAAATTGGGAGATTTTGTCTTAAAACTATGTTTGAAATTTTTTAACATAAAAAATTATATCAAATATCTAATTCTATTTTTAAGTTTCCATTATTTTATCAAAAGAACATTTCCAAATTCTAGATTTGAATTAAAATACGTTTCGTATAATCGATTTCTTGTTCATAATGTTTTTCGATAAATATAAGTGCAAAACCGATTTTTTTTTTTTTTTAAAGTTCTTAAAGAAAAACGAGAAAAAGTATAGATTAAAACTCAATCGTACTTTTGATAATGCACACATTACATGATATGGGAATAATAATGTGCAGTTAGTAAAGGACTACGATGAAGCCCAACATTTTATCTCTGTAGGAATATAACTTATAAATGTTTAGTTCAGGACTAAAATAATAATGAAAAACTCTAAAACAAGTTCCCATAAATTACCTTAGTCTTTCATTAATTTTTTTTTTACGCCATACCATTATTCGAAATTATATTTTTTTTTTTTTTTCACCCCGTTTTAAATTTTTAATGAGTAAACCACTTTTTGATCAGAGTTTTTCGAAAATAAAGCGGGGACAAAAGAAGAATAAAAATTTCAGAGCCCGAAGTTAGCGTTATTTTCTTGGCGAAAAAGCGCGCATTTATGTGTCTTTTGAGGAAAGAACAAACAGCAATTTATGCTCTTTGTTTCGTCGCATCTTTCATTTGCTCATTCAACTTGTTTTGTATTCTTCACAAAACGTTCTAAATAGAACATTTTCTTCTTAGAGCACATGAAAGCCGCTTATTTCAATGGTGTTGTTTTGTCAGCTTGAAAGTATTTTTTTGAAACATTTTAACAAAATGTTTCAAAAATAAAAAGTATTATCAACTATTAATGTATTAATTAAAAATTTTGTATTCGAAATAGTATTCCCCCGAAATTATACTAAAAAGGCATTCAGTAATTGTAATCAGATATAAATGCCTCAAATTAATTTTTTTCTTATACCACTTGGTAGACAAGAACATCTAGAGACCAAATCCAAGAATCCGTGTGGTTTCATGGAAGGAGGGAAAGGGGGAGGAGCTTCTGTTGTGATGGAGCACCCGTAGATAGAACTCTGACTTGGCTCCGTGACACTGAAAGACAGTACCTTCCGGGAGATCTTTTAGAGGGAACTACCCCCGCCCCTTCCGCATTGTCGTATCGTATGGGAGAAAACCCGGAAAACGAAAACCATGTTGTGAACAACGGAAAACCATGTTGCTGAACAACGGAAAACCATGTTGCTGAACATCATAAACGCCATCGAGCCTCCTCGTTTTTTGACGCAGTGTCTACAACAAAGCCGCCAGCTGATTGAACCTCCTCTCTAATGCAGAAACTTCGCCTAATGTTGAAAAATAAATAAATTTTAGGCTTAAAAAAACATTTGAAATGAACAATACCAAAATAAATAAATAAATAAAAGTAAACACAATCACACACATTTTAAGAGATTTTTTTTAAAAACAATTCATTAATCTCGTTCATTAAAATATTTATGAAATCTTCATTATTAGAAAAAAATTAATAAATAAAAAATATATATATTAAATACTAATTATAAACGTATAAAAGCGTGTAAAGATCTATGCCATCATTTCTCATTTGCAGAAAATTATTGAATTAAATTTTTTGCCTGTTTTTTGTGCGAGGGATAGGGACTGCATAAAAGAATTCACGTGAAAAATATCCTGAAACTCAATAAGTAGCAATAAAATATATTGTTTGTCATAGATTTAAAAAGACATTTTTTTTTTTCTTGCAGTAAATAGGGACCTCATAATGCCCCCCTTCCCCCCGTAGAAACTATGTCAATCAAAATGTCACGATGTAGCCACTACCTTGCATCTAATAATACTTTTGGTACTCAGATGATATATTGTCTATTAGTGGGCAATCTATTGGATTTTTCTTTAATTTACTTATGACTACCATCTGTTGTATTCTTTTGGAATTAATATTTTTTTAAATTTATATTCATAATAAGCATTCGATGAAAATTTTTTTTATATATACAGCACGGAGAGAAAAAAAAAAACAACCATAACGACCAGAAAAGGTCTGCATAAAAACGGATTTGACTGTATCTTGAAAACCCAGTTTAAAAATAAATTGTTTATTTGAGTAAAATAAATTATAATGCTTAGAAGTTCCATTTCCTTTCAATGATTTATTAAGGTTCAGAAATATAAAAAGGCAAATATCTTGTTTTATGTGTGGAGATATTGGCTTAGTGGTTTCTTACCATGTTCTTTTATTTATTAGTGGTTCGTTATCCATGTTAAACTGTAGGTCCTGGTCTAATGAGCCTAAAGTGTGCACAAAATGACCGTAGAGCGACAAACTAAAATAAACTAAATTAGTGTCCTTTATATGAGAAATTCAATGCTTTCAATCACGTGTTCCAAGATAATAATGAAGAATGTGCACTCTAAATTTAGCCACTCAAAATTTAACAAACAGTGGAAAACGATTCTCTATCGCCAAATATAATCCACACTTTAATACAAAAACAGGTCGAAAATAACCATTCCGAGGCTATTTCCATCCCCACTGCTCAACTGTCACTCCAAACAGCCGAAAGCCTCTTCTATCCGAGACCACGACTTTTCTTTCTTCTTTTTCTTCCTTTTTGCCTCTTTACATCTTTTGACTTGTTACCAAAATGCATTTCTTGCGAGAGGGTATTATACGGTTACTTGAGATGAGGACGAGGAGATAAATTACCCCCACCCCCTTTAAGAAGAGTGTGTGGTTATGGTAAACTCTATTAATAGATTTTTCCTCATCTGGGCAGGAAGAAGAGTATCAGCGTCACAACTATCTCCTGGGTGACACATTCGACAATATCTGTCGCGGAGGTTTTATTTTTCTGGGCTAAACACCATTCACTGGAGCACAAAGGAACCCTTTTGAGGGAAGGAGATTTCACCTGTTTATGGATTTTTATGGCGCGTGTGTTGGCTTTTGTGCCGGCCTTGTTTCGGGTATTGGCGTTTCTGGCTTTTTAAAAGCTCACGGATAGTTCAAAGAGGACGTCTTCCGTGTCGGTGTTGTCAAATGCCTCTTTTATGTGTCGCCTGTCTCCGTGTTTTCCGTTGCTTTTGGATGTTATTAATTTGTAACTTGATGAATGTCGTGTGTTTGTGAATTTTGAAATTCTTCGAAAAAGGCATCGTTGCTTCCGCAATCTATTATTATTAATTTTTTTATAAAGTTTTTTTTTATTCTTTTTTTTTTTTTTTTTTTTTTTTTTTTTGCTGATTTAAAAGAAATGGAGAAAAACTCTTCACATTAGCTTGAACTATTTTTTAAAATTTCCAATGGTAACATATCCAATTTCTTCCTGGTTATCACACAGGATACAGAGAGGGTCAGGAGTCAGTTTAATTTTGTGAAGGTGCTTGCGGAGACAATCGTGACCACAGAAACGCCGTAGCAATGTCAACGATTTTTGTCTTGGCCATTCAGGGATATCATGAATTGGGTTGTACCAGGGCTTGTGACGGTTTCTAGTGGCAGCATACTCAAAGAAGGTGCACCTAAGGGTCTTTTAATTATACTCTCTTGTTTTGGGACAATCCATCTGCGTTCCACTTCAGAACATTAGCTTCAACTATTGTGCACTCCACTTTTAACACAGTATCTTTTATAGATGGAACACTTTATTGAAAAACCTTTCATAAAAGTGACCTGTAATTTTATTGCTAATGCAACTTGTAATTAAAAAAAATTAAAATATTCTCAATTCGAATTGGATGCAAAATTATAAATTATGTCACAAACTAAATTAATTGTGTACGGTTTTTTTATTATTATTTCACTGTTAAATTATTTAAATACCTTTACTGTAAAATAGCTGAAAATCAACTTGGTGTGATAAAAATAAAATAATCTGTTCTAATGTACAATAATTATAATACATAATATTTTATTATAAAAATGATCTGATTCATTATTTGTCTGTAAATATTTATCTTAAGAGCGCACCTTTTTCACGAGTATTAAACATACGGTGCTGGCATCAGAAAACTGAGGCAAAAATTAACTGGTGAGAGAACTGTACCAAATTCTTTACTTAACAGGGAAAGAGCTGAGCAACGCCTTAACACCTGTCCTCTCGATCTACTTTCAGATTTGAAACATTCTACCATATTGAATTCGAAAAACGAACCCTTTTTTTCTTCCGTAGGGCTTGCCTCAGGCGTCTATCAGAAGATCATATATTATTTGATACGTGACCAAAAAGCGATCCCAGGCCGAGCTGTCATCGAAAGCTGTCTATTTTCGTGTGCGTGTAGTTTTCTTGTGCCCATTGAAACATATCGGTTTAGCGTGTGTTAGTTTACGGCGTAAGTTTACTCAGAAGTTCAAGTGCTTCTATTATGGGTGAAAGTCGAGACACAAACTCTTTCATTTCTAGAATCGGAGTAAATAAAAACTCTCTTAATAAAAATCTAAGTAAGTAAATAAAAAATAAAGTAAGTAAATAAAGTGAGTAAATAAAAATCTTCAATTTATGAAATAAAATGTAAATAGTTTTTACCCATAAAATATATGGGTACTTGTTGTATGGAGTGTAGGTCAGCGATGTCCTGGGTTACTTTCAAGGTTTTTATTGTTTTTTTTTATTATTTCTTTTCCATTTATCGGTTTATTTAAATTTTTTCACGTGCCTTTTTATTAAATTTTTTTTTTGTTTTGTTTTTATTTATAGAATCGTTTGGAATTATATAGGTTTTTTTAAAATTGTTTGGAAATTAGGGCTTTTTTTAAAATCGTTTGGCATGTTCTTTTTATTAAAATCATTTGGAATTTACATGTTTTTTTTTTAATAAAATCGTTTTTATATATATTTTTTAATAAAATCGTTTGGAATTATATATATTTTTTTTTTAAAATCGTTTGGAATTATATATATATTTTTTAATAAAATCGTTTGGAATTATATAGTTTTTTTAATAAAATCGTTTGGAATTATATAGTTTTTTTAAAAATAAAATCGTTTTATTATATAGTTGTTTTTTTGATAAAATCGTTTGGAATTATATAGTTTTTGATAAAATCGTTTGGAATTATATAGTTTTTTTAATAAAATCTTTTTTATAGTTTTTTTTAATAAAATCGTTTGGAATTATATAGTTTTTTTTTAATAAAATCTTTTTGAATTACATTTTTTTTTTTTAATAAAATTGTTTGGAATTATATAGGGTTTTTTTATAAAATCGTTTGGAATTATACATTTTTTTTTTTATATAAAATCGTTTGGAATTATACATGTTTATTTTTTTTTAATAAAATCGTTTGGAATTATATATTTTTAATAAAATCGTTTGGAATTATATATATATTTTTTAATAAAATCGTTTGGAATTATTTTTTTTTTAATAAACTCGTTTGGAATTATATAGTTTTTTTAATAAAATCGTTTGGAATTATATAGTTTTTTTAAAAATAAAATCGTTTAAATATTTTTTTTTTTTTTTGACAAAATCGTTTGGAATTATATAGTTTTTTTGATAAAATCGTTTGGAATTATATAGTTTTTTAATAAAATCTTTTGGAATTATATAGTTTTTTTTAATAAAATCTTTTGGAATTATATAGTTTTTTTTTAATAAAATCGTTTGGAATTATATAGGTTTTTTTTTTTAATAAAATTGTTTGGAATTATATAGGGCTTTTTATAAAATCGTTTGGAATTATACATGTTTTTTATATAAAATCGTTTGGAATTATACATGTTTTTTTTTAATAAAATCGTTTGGAATTATATTTTTTTTTTAATAAAATCGTTTGGAATTATATATATTTTTTTATAAAATTGTTTTTATATAGTTTTTTTTAATAAAATCGTTTGGAATTATATAGTTTTTAAAAATAAAATCGTTTGGAATTATATAGTTTTTTTTTTTTTTTTTTGATAAAATCGTTTGGAATTATATAGTTTTTTTTTGATAAAATCGTTTGGAATTATATAGTTTTTTTAATAAAATTTTGGAATTATATAGTTTTTTTTTTAATAAAATCTTTTGGAATTATATAGTTTTTTTAATAAAATCGTTTGGAATTATATAGTTTTTTTTTTTTTTTTAATAAAATTGTTTGGAATTATATAGGGCTTTTTATAAAATCGTTTGAATTATACATGTTTTTATATAAAATCGTTTGGAATTATACATGTTTTTTTTTATATAAAATCGTTTGAATTATACATGTTTTTTTTTTTTATATAAAATCGTTTGGAATTATACATTTTTTTTTTTTATATAAAATCGTTTGGAATTATACATGTTTTTTTTTTTAATAAAATCGTTTGGAATTATATATTTTTTTTTAATAAAATCGTTTGGAATTATATATATATTTTTTTAATAAAATCGTTTGGAATTATATAGTTTTTAAAAAAAATAAAATCGTTTGGAATTATGTAGTTTTTTTTAAAAATAAAATCGTTTGGAATTATATAGTTTTTTTTAATAAAATCTTTTGGAATTATATAGTTTTTTTAATAAAATCGTTTGGAATTATATATTTTTTTTTTTTGATAAAATCGTTTGGAATTATATAGGGTTTTTTTATAAAATCCTTTGGAGTTATGTAGTATTTTACCAGATTTGAACGATAATTGGTGAACATAATATATTGATAATACTTTTTACTTTGTTTGATTTTGATCGTTATTATACGTTTCGTTCTTACATTAAATTCTAAATATTATGGGTTTATCTGCATATCGACAGATTATTTTTATTATTATTATTTTTTTTTTTGTACTGTGATACTTTTGTAAACGAAGAAATATCGAATTACTTCAAATGTATTATTATATGGCTTTGCCAATTTATTGACATTTACTGAATGATAATTTATAAATAAAGCTCATTTAATGTTCAATATAAATTTCAAATGCAAGCTCACATAATAATATTCGCTGGAAAAATCGTAGCTATTTTGTCAGGTTCAATAATCTTGATCCAAAATAGTTTGTATAAATTATATTAAAAAATATCCACACTAATGAAAATTCTAAGATATTACGAAAGCCTTTCATTCTACCCATTAAATTCATCCAATCATTATTATTAGTAGGCATTATAATATATTAAAGACACGTCACTCATATTATTTCAAAGAAAATTCAATACAAAGGATATGGATCTTTTTCATTTGAATTGTATCCAATATGTATAGCATTTCTGTTTTATTTAACAATAATTCGTAACATTTTATTAAAACATAAATTGACTATCCCATTCGAAATTCCCTATCCCTGGAATAACCGTCCGCTTTCAAGTTCAGCATTCCCGATTCAGAATGGAATCGATGGATTATTTAAAAAGGAATCCACGCGGGCGGAAAATTCCGAGAGAGAGGGACAAAAAAGAAAGAAAAGGGAAAAAGGGGAAAATAGCGCGAAAGCCATCAATTATTATCGAATTCGAGATGGATATGGGGGAGGGTGGAAAAGATAAAAGAAGAAAAAGAAAAAGAAAAAAAAGCATTTCTGAATAGGAAAAGGCAAGAGAGACAAAAGTGGTGACCGACCGCCCCAAGAATGGAACTTCGCGCCATGGGATGGCCAAACGATAATGCAAAAACGATCGATCACCTAGGCCTGTTAGTGATGTAACTTTCCGCTGACCGCCCGTTTCAATAGAGACAGTATTGAAAAGAATGGCACTCCGACTGTAAATAAAAAAGTTCTCGTCTGTGATTGGAACCGCTGCTGGCATTGGGACTTGCTGTCACTGCTTGGGGTTCTTTCTTGCTCGAGGTTTCGGGCCAGATTTTCTAATTTAAATTCTAATCAGGGCTTAAAGAAAGGTCAGAAGAAATAGGAAATTGGATCGTGTTGTGTTAAATTGAATGACACCGTGATTTGTTGTTGACAACCTGGTGTTGGGAAAATTGATCTCTTGTCTCTTATGTGAGACGTCTAAATGTGTGTTTCTGGTTTGCACTGAAGTAAGTAAAAATAAAACATTTTTTTCTATATATTGCGATTCATAGTGACTATTGAAATATATATTCATAATGAATTTAAAGGTATCAAAGTAAAATCTGAAATTGAAATCAATGATGGATCGAATCTTAGCTGGGTTTAGCAAGATTTGTACACACAAAAATACTTTTAGTCGTAGTTTACTTATTCCTTACATTCCTTTCTTTTTCTTTTCTTTTTTATAAGACTTGGTCGTTTTCTTATTAAATTAACTGTAACAATAAATTTTAGAAAGAATGGATTAAATTAAACAGTCACTTTAGGGATTTATACATCTCCGTTGTAACATTGATATGAATCGAAGATTTCTGATTTTGTTAATTTCTAACTAAAAATAAAATTTAAAATGTTGGATTTCTATAAATTTTGTTTCGTTGTTCGCAATTAATCTGTGCATATAACTTAATGAAATTTAACTGTTAAAATGTTTAATTTGTCTCGCCGAAAAAAAAAATTAATTTAAATGTCAAAGTTCATTGGGAAGTAGCTTTGTTATGAAAAACATTTTTTTCCCCTTAAGATCTTAAAAAAATTATTGTTTTGATAAAAAAGTTGAAATATTTTACTCGCATATATTTCGTGAAAAGAATCAACATTTTTCAAAAAAAGAATAATAATAATAATAATATATAAATTAATAAATAAAATGACAATAAATTAAATAATAATTTTAAATTCGAAACTTATTATATATCTAGAAGATTTGGCAAATATATTTCTAAAACGATAGATAAATTATTTACAGTAATATATTATTTACAAATACATTATAAATTAACTTTTTAACCACACGTATGCATTAGAAATGCATTAAAATATCTTTTAAATAATAATTATATTTTCGGCAGAGGATTTTTTTCTTCTAAATATTCAGAGAATAATTATCAATTATGAAATTGCTGATATTTAAATAATTTTTGATAATAAACATCATTCATAACTTAAAATAAATGTGGTTTAATTGTTATCTATCTTATAGTGATACCTCCTTTCCCCCTCCCCCTTAAGTGCCCTGATTCTCACTGGCTAGCGCTCTGGCCTTTGGATCCACAGGCTTCAGGTTCGAATCCTGGCGTTGGCATGGATGTTTGTTAATGGTTCGGGATTCATTTTAAACTGTAGGTCCCGGTCTTAATTTCATCCGTAATGCGGTCTTATGTGCATAAAATGACCGTAGAGCAACGAACCAACATCCTAACCTCCCTATGTTTGCACCACTAAATTTAAGAAACACTGTATTCTCGATTTTCATATGTATTCATGGCCAAAAATAATTAAATATAGCTATTACTACAATAAAGTAATAAAAAAAAAAGTTTTAATAAATAAATGATCAAATATAATGTGTATAATTTTATTTTTTTTTATATAAAAATCAATAACGATTATAATTTTATTTAAAAATCTGCTCTAATGTGTTTGCATTAAATTATCGATTGACTACAGAGATCCAAATATTATTATTTCTTAATATTTATTGGTATTTAAAATTATTTTTACAAATATATGTATTGCATTTGTTTGTATTTTTTCCCCTGATTTTTTTAATGCGTAGATAAAAATATTATTTTTTGTAGTATTTTAAGTGAAAATAATAAATCGTTTTAAATTCACTGTAGAATTTTTGTTTAATCATTGAATTAAATATTTTCATTAATAAAATTATGAAAGCGAATTCTTCACTTTTTCAATTCCTACTATTAGTTCACACTTTCCCTATGTATATTTATATATCTTGTTCAAATTTTGAATCGTTCATAAAATACTTTTTATTCATTCACTCGAGTTCAAATACATTTTTTTTTAAACTTGTAGTGGATAACACTGGATGTTAATACAGTCTTTTCAAATATTAATTCATTAATTAAATTTAATTAATCTTAGTTTTATATGGGAGAAAAAATTTCTATTATTTAAGATATTTAGCAGGATATGAATTTAGGAATAAATACCGTCAGTGGCGAAGCGTCTAGATCGCTGGAAAAGAAAATTATTTTTTCGATTCTTTTTCCATTCTGGGTTCTAGTCTGGAGTCAAGGAGGGAACAAAATTGAAAATAAAACATGTGAATAAATTAGTGAGAGAGATAGAAAGTGTGTATGTGAGAAAAAGAGAATTTTTTCTAACTTAAAAAAAATGAATGAAAATTATTTATAAAGGATATTCTGCAATAGAGTGAAAAAAAAAGTAGGAATTGACTTAATTTATTTTTACTTGTTTAATTAAATTTTTACTATATATTTTTGATTTCCAAAACTAAACTGCTTGTCAATTAGCTTTTTATTTGCTTAATAATTAAAGTTAAATCACAAGTTTTTACTTTTAAAAATCATTCAAAAGCAAAAGATCTTTACATTCCTCCATATAATATCTTCCTTTTTATCATATATTTAAAAGTTGAGAATACAGATTTAAAATTTCTTTACAAAAAAAAAAAAAAAAAAAAAAAAAGATCCTTTATCTCTTCATTATAATAATCAATATATCAAAGTCTTAAAAAAAATCCAGAGGCAACTAAAACTTTGATCATATATTTTGCACACTTTTATAATTTTCTGGACTTTTCAACACTTTATTAAAATAAAAATTTTCCGGGAAGCCTCTTCTTAATTTAGTATGCAATTAAAGCGTTGCAGCTGTAATTGGTCCATTAGGGAAGACCCGTGGCTCGACCATATATTACTGCTTTTTCCAGATAATAAGGCTGCTGCTTTTGCCAAGAAGAGCGCTGTTTTGGAATTGCTTTTCGCTTGTTCTTCGTGCTTTTCCCAATTTAAGTTCTTCAACTTTGGATTATGAGCCAAAGATGCAATTTACATTAAACAACTCGATGGTGTTCTTGATTAGAATGTATGGATGATTTTTGTTCGATTTTTTTTTCGCGCCGTTTTTTTTTTTTTTTAATTGGATTCATTCAAAGATTTAACTGTGAAACAGATGTTTCCTTTTATGTATAACCTCTGCAATGATGAAAAAGCGGTTTTAAGTATCTATTTGATTATATTTTATATCGATAGTACAGCTGATTATGTTTTTATATCGATAGTACAGCTGATTATGTTTTATATCGATAGTACACTTGATTATGTTTTATATCGATTTATGCAGCTTAAACATATTGGAGTGTGTGTGTTAAACAGAATAAGTATTGTGCTTCATTTGTTAATTTGTAATTGGCACCATTTTTTTTTTTTTTTTCATAACTGTAACTATGACTTCAAGTAGCTCAAGAGTTTAATTATAATTAAACACTTGAGACTCAAATAGCTATAAACTATGCTTTTTCATCAATATTTTAGTACATCTTTTACATAGGTATTTTAGTAAATCCTTTACATCAGTATTTTAGTAAATCGTTTACATCAGTGTTTTAGTACATCTTACTCCATCAGTATTTTAGTACATCTTTTGCATCAGTATTTTAATACATCTTTTACATCAGTATTTTAGTACATCTTTTACATCAGTATTTTAGTACATCTTTCGCATCAGTATTTTAGTAAATCCTTTACATCGGTATTTTAGTACATCTTTTACATCGGTATTTTAGTACATCTTTTACATCGGTATTTTTAGTACATCTTTTACATCGGTATTTTAGTACATCTTTTACATCGGTATTTTAGTACATCTTTTACATCGGTATTTTAGTACATCTTTTACATCGGTATTTTAGTACATCTTTACATCGGTATTTTAGTAAATCCTTTACATCAGTATTTTAGTACATCTTCGGGCATTAAAAAAATAACAAAAATGTGGCAACTGCAATGATGTCAGTTCTTGCTCCTCATCATGTCTCTGATTGCCCAGCTGTTGCAGCCGCCATGCATTGTCTGGACCATCCCTCGGAAGAGGATTTATACTCCGAGCTGGCAATCAACATAATCAACATGATTCGGGAGCACCACGATATTTGATTTTCTTGTACTTTTCAGGGGATAAGACAACGATATATCTTTTAATTCTTCAGTAAGTTTTAATCTAAAATTGCTTTGAGGGTGTCAGAAAATCATAACAGCAATAATAATGACAAAATGAATCCACAAATAATCTAGTATTTTAAGTATTTGCGATAAATGGTGAATGGAAAGATTTCACAGATTCAGTTATTGACAATTTTACAAATCTAGCCTGTTCTTGTCATAAAATATGAAAGCATTTTTTGTTTAATTTTTTTTAAGGACAGTACAGTACAATATTTAGTTGGAATGAAAGTTATCAGTGTTATTACTTGTGACGAATTCTTTGATAGGCAATTTTTTGTACATTTGTTTATTTTTTCTGACTCCTTAAATCACTGTTTACGAAAAAAAAAAAATCATTCTTCTCTTTACTTAAAAAAAAAAAAATTCATCCCTAAAGTTATTACAAATCAGATATTTTCCCAAACGTCAAAGCCAAAGAAAGGGAAACATTTAAATGACTAAATCCAAACGAGGTGCTTTAATGTTACACCAGCAATGCCATTTTATGGGAATCGAAGCACGATCGTCATTCCAGACAAAGACCAACCCAATCCAACCCAATACTGGTGGTGGAAAATTACCCCATCGTTTCGACAAGACACATCAAATGACAAAAAAGTACATTAAAAACTTTTAATCTTTACCAAAGGGGAATTTTACAGGGAAATAAAAGACGGAACGAGAGAACAAAGAGGAAAAGAAAAGGAAAAAAGGAAAATAGTTCCGAAGGCACGTGTTGTCTTTTTCGCTTGTGCGAGTCCTGACAGGTTCCTTTAAACTGAAAAGCGCTTCTCCGGAATCCCCGTCTCGCGCATTTCAAGCCCCGGTGCTTTTCTTGTCTTTCCGTGGGGGGTTAAGAGGGATAATGGAATGCTTTGAGGGGTCGTTTACGTCGTTCCGAATGTCATCTGGGGATTTCGTGTGCTTTAAAACTGGAAAGCATTACACTTTGATGACATTGTTTGGGAGAGTGAACCATTTTTGTCGAGTTTTGTCTAATGCATCTCGGTTTATAAGAGCCTCACGATAAGAGTGTTGATGACATCTTATTTAAATTGCGCGATTTAAAATGTTGTATTAGTGTTGTACTACATGATTTGGCTGCGTCAAATCCAGGAATATGAGAGAATATTTCAGTTGGAGAGCTCCATGGAGAGCTCCATTCGAAACCTGAGGAAGATTGGAGCTGGAGAGCTCGATTCAAACCTGAGGAAGAATGGAGTTGAAGAGCTCGATTCGAAACCTGAGGAAGAGTGGAGCTGGAGAGCTCTATTCGAAATTTAAGGGAGAGTAGTTTAGTTTGTCGGTCTACCATCATCTTGTGCCCACGAGGGCTAAACAGACAAGGACCTACAATTTTAAAGCGGATTTTGAACCCCTAACAAACATGTAGCCTGTGGTACCAAAACATAGAGAGCTAAGGGAGAGGGAGTTGAAAGGCTTGATCCGAAACCTAAGAATTGGAGAAAACTCGAAAATTTCATATCTATGTCTGGAATAGGTATGATAAAGTCATAAAATCCTTTCATTGAGTTCAAAGAGATGATGTAATGAAACTGATGTTCGTTCCCATTGGGGTGGTACAATGTGAGTGGTAGCAGGCTTTCCCTTCCCCCCTACTAGTCTTGCAGACTTAGTAAGCTGAATATAATATATATCCTCCGTTCTTGAGGCAAATAACCTCAAATTAGAATATCCAGTATTTGAAAACATTACTTGATTTATCGACTGAATTTTTAGGCTTAAATTGGTTTCCTATGATTATTAGACGTTAAGAATATATCATTGATCTACAGACTTTTTACTGAAATAAATTTTACCATTTAGGCAATAATGTATATACACATTAGATTCATATCAATGATTAAGATTTTAAAATCAATCAAAAGATTATTTTTCGTTCTAGTGCAGTTCATGCCAAATATAAACTTTTCGTTTGCTTGACGATGAGTGCTAATTTACCCAAGTTACAGAAACGATTTTACGTAAAGTCTGGCATCAGGAAATTTAAGGTAAATGCAGCATGAGGACAGTTGTATAGGAGAACAATTCTCAGATTGGTTGGTAGTCTTTGTCATGAGTCGTTAGCTGGGGTGTCAACCATTTCTTTGGCAGCAATTGAAGCAAAAAATCTTTTTTAGGTCATTGAAAGGAAAATAATTATAGATACAATATTCATCATGGCAATCAAGTAGAAATGTCCTAGCATAATAATTTTTCACTTTTAGCACGTAATTTTTAAATCATTTAGTAGATCAAAAAGTTGTAATCACTTACATGAAAAATATCTTCGCTATATACGTTCTCTATTCTAAAATAAAATATTTCTCATTAAAACTTCATTATTTTTAATAACTTTTTGTAACAATTTTTAAAAACATAGCTTCAATCATTAACAACACTGAGCCAGACAATGAGGTTTCTAGACCACAATTTGTAGTCTATAAACCGCCCTGCTCTATCGTTTGAATCCACCTTAAGAATTTGAAATTCAGAATCGATCTATACGTTAATGACTTAAAATATTTATTATATTAGCATTAGGAAACTTGTAATATTTTATTTAAACATAAACGTTGTATGTTGAGACCCAAGAAATCACTCCGATTTTGTTTTAAAATAATTTAAAAGCAAATTGAACCCATCTATATTTTACGACACTAAACCTCATACTGAATCTATTCTTTCCTAAATTAAATTAAATTAAATTTAACTTAACAGTTTAAAAACAAATGGGCATTTAATAAAATCACATTTTCATGCCAATGCAGTTAGCAGCATTTAAAACTGGAAATCATTCAATGTTTATGTTGAGTAAACGTTTACATTCACCTTCTTCAATAATGGAAAAATAGCTTGTTTATCTAGTTAGTTAATGAGCTCTGAATACAACGATCGATCCATTCATTATATGCCTTGGACAGAATTATAACCCCAGGTAGCATTTACTATTTAATTCTTAACTAAATTTATGTTTAGTTATTCAATTATCGAATTCGCCATTATTTCACGGCATATGTGTACATAAGTTTTGGCAACGATTGAACATTGAATTGTTTTTCAGACTATCGATATAACTTATCGATAGCATTTTTCCCATGAGAAGAGTTGTAGTGTTTCATTCCCAGGAAAGAGAAATGTATATTCTTTGGCAAGTACATAATAACAACCTATCACTCATATTTGACAGCAGAGAAGCAGTGTTGTGGATATTTATATTACATGCAATTAGTGATTTGTAGTAATGAGAAAACTTGTCACTCAAATCTGATAGTAGATAATCAGTGTCATGAATAATGAAATCTCATGAAATTAACGATTGTCACAAGTCGAAACAATTACTGATGAGATATGGATTACACCATAAGTTGCTGCATAGTTAGATGGACCATGTGCCGAGGAAGTGTCTACTCCAATAAGAAGAAGTGACGGAGTCTGACCCCCCCCCTTGATGAATTTTCTTAAAAGGATGTTTTTGGAGAAGAGAGTTCTGCGACGAGTCGAGTCTTTTTTTTTTCCTGAAGTGACTGAACAGGACGGAGTTTCCGCCTGTTTTTAAAATGAGCCCTTGTGGTTTCGTGTATCACACCAGGTGATAAAGTCTGCTGCAATCCAGGAGCTATAGATTCGTCGTAGACTCGAACTCTGAAAGTCTCCAACCTTGGAGTGAACTGCACTTGTGTATCGAATTTATATCTGATGGCTGGGTGGCTAGCGCTCTGGTATTTAGTACCACAGGTTTCGGGTTCGAGTCTCGGCGGGGCCATGGATGCTTTGCGGGGGTAGTGTTACTCCCGTCCGTAGCATATCTTCAAGCTACACATGACCCCGAGTAGTGTTAAGTGATAAACGTCGGTGCAGCCCTTGTTTATGGCATAAAGATAACTAAGTATTTTCCAGCTTTATTAGGAAAAAAAATTTTTTTGTAAATATAGTTCTATATATATATGTATATAAGGCTTGTAAATAAAAATTAAAGTGTTTCCATGAACCTGGAAGTGACCCTCTTCTTGAAAACGTTACAGGGCTGGTATAGGCCAAGATGTTACAATATCAATGATTTTAACCGACTGTTGTAGATGTACTCGTATGTGTGTGTGTTCATGTTCTTAGTAAACCATAAATGCCTGCATGTATTCTTTTTTTTAATAACTCATATATGCAATCACTTCTGTATTATAAAAGCATTCAAGCCTGAATAGCGTGCGTGGAAATGGGTTGTTGCTTCTTTGTTCGGACAATTCCATAGAAATAGCGTGAATAACTCCTTTCACTGCTATGTATCAGCAATGATGGTTCCATAAGTGATTAAAAAAAGATATTTATAGTTACCGTTTCTTTGCGATAATCAAAATGGGAACGGCCCTTTCAAAATGTGTTTTTATGGCAAGAACGAAATGATAATGATTTCAGTCACGATATTTTTATTGATGCATTTCTTTTGGAATAAAAATTCTGGATTCTTCCGTTATTTAATAACAGTAAAAGAAATCGCATTTAATGGATTTGGTTTCAGATGAGCATGAGTGCCTTTTTATACGATTAAAAATATTTTATTTTAATTTTGATGGAGAAAAATGAGTAAGCCTATTAAGATTTTGTGTTTGTTGAATGTGCTTCATTTATTGATCCCCAACAAATATGTAATTAGAAAAATTCTTTTGTTTTGTAAAAAGTTTTTGTTTAAGAGTTATTTTTTTTAGACTCTTTTGAGTTTTTTTTTTTTTTTTTTTTTTTTTTTTTTTTTTAACTTAATTTTTTTCCTCTCTTTTATTTGTAAGATTTTCATTTTTTTAAATTTTTTTTATGTAAATTACTTTTGCAAATGTGTTTTTGTTTAATTCTCTCACAAATTTTTTTTCTTGACAGTAAAAAAAAAATGTGTATTTCTGGCATGCATATTACTTATTTTTTATTTTGTTTCATTTTTATTTTGAACATAGGTTATGTATATTTTTCGGCATATTTTATACAAAAAAAATTTAAAATGCGTTTGTCTTGATTTTTTTTAAAAATAATAATAGAGTTTCGACTGGTTTTAAGTTCTGAAATATGCGCTTAGGGAGAAAGTTTTTGTTATTACGTGAATCTCTTAATTATAACTTAACTACATTTTTACGAAGATTTTTTAAAAAGTTTTTATTAACTTTTGGTTATAATCAGTAATCCATGGAATCAAATTATTATATGTATTCTGATGCAATAAATTGAAGTATATAACTTGTATATCTTAATCAAAAGTGGTCATAAATTTTACTTCTTGTAAATAAAAAAAAGACTTAAATTATGGCAAAAATAATTTAAAAAAAGAAACATAGTGTCAAATTATTATGTATATAGATAACTCTAGGTGTAAAAAATCACCATTACGTAATTATTATATAAAATAAAATCAAAGGAGAAAAAAAAAAAAATATCGAATTTGATACAATGATTTATAACTATTAGTTATAACTATTTTACCATCATTTAATGAGCACCAGAAGTTTACTTTTGTCATTCGTACAAAGAAAATATTGAAATTAATTCACTGAAAAATAAATGTATAGCCGGCAATTTTAAAATTTTATATAATTTTTTTTTTCATCGTAAATCTGCTTTTACCAGCATGGCTATTTTTAATGGATTAAATTTTATACGTAATTCTAACTAATAATAAGAAGAAATTTTTGTAATATGCTTCAACAATTTGACTGATACGACATAGAAAGTGGTCATAAAAATATATTGTCTTGTAACCGCACATCCTCCTACGCACTGGCAAGAGCTTGGCGTTCAAGAGAAACTCTCACCCGAGACGAAGTGCAGCGCAATCACACGCTTCTGTTGAGAAACGCTTAGTTTACAGTTTCTTTCCCTAGATGAAATATATTTAACACAACCCTGTGTATTAGTTGGCCTACAGACTCTCACCCGGAGAGGTATCTTGCGTGCACCCTGCGCATAGTTGAATACCGGGGTTTCGACTTAGAAGTGGAGTCTTTCCACGAATCTATGCTTTTAAATATGTTAAATATATGTATGCGATGTCTGTGCGTATGTCAATAAACTTCTCGTGCCTCAAGTATCGCAATCCAACTACACCCATAGTTACCCATCCTGCACGCTACTGTCTCGTTTTTTTAGATAGCTGTTTGTTGATATATTTATGAAACAACTTTGTTTATAATTAAAAAAAAAACACTATGTTAGTATTTAAAGTCTTCATTTACCTTGTATGAAAAAGAAATTGTTCTTTTCTGCTGTTTTGACCTCATAAAATTTAATTTTTTACCTCTAAAAATCGGCAACTATACGAGATATCATATTACTTCAGATTAAAAGCTAATTCAGTGTAACAAAAACTGATTCTAAATCTTCTATAATACCTAATTCACGTATTTGAAAGCGTGGATATATGCTACTGTCCTATTAGATTGCCTATTAAATACCGGTGGAAGAGTATCTTTTATGTGTAACCAGCTTGAGTAACTGAGATGACTCTTTAAATAGGATCATTTTGTCCAGATTTCTTCAAATAAGATGGTAGTATCTCCTGTGAATCAAATTGTATACCTTTTTTTCTCGTAATCGCCATATCGTGTATTCCGTTAATATACAAGAAATATTTCCAGCTGAACACACATTTTTTTTTTCAGATAAGCTGGTCAAAGGTTATCAACATTTAATCCAGATGACTTTATGTTCCTTTATTGTAATTCTATGGAAAAAATTGAGTGAAACTCACTTCCGAAACACACATGTAGTTGCAAAAAGAATCCTGCAGAAAATTGACTCGGATAGTTGATTTCTTTATTGTAATTCTTTATAGAGAACATTTAAATTCAGGAGACCAATAGTGTGTATGATTATGAATAATTTTTACATTGTAATATGTGATGATATTTCTTTCCCATAGATGATTGTACTAATTTGGTACTGTAGTGGTATGGGTACGGGTCACACATATTGTAAATGTCATTAATTTCTCTGATAATAAAATTTGATTGACTTAATAGATATATATCACCTGTTCATTTAGTTTTTGAAAAATTACATAAAATAAAATATAGTTTTTCTCCATATAAGTTATACCTTTGGGTCAATTAAATATTTTAATTAATAATAACTTATTTTGAATTATAAATAAAGTCCATTATTAAGTTATTATCTATAATTAGAAATAAATTAGTATTATTTTTATTATTATTTAGAGTCATTGTATACTTAGATTTAAAAAAAAAAAAAAAAAAACATAATGATCATTAAATTAGTTTGAGAATATTCATTTAAATTTCAATTCCTCTAAAAGACGAATTTATATATGCGAAATTTCAACCAAAGTATCTTTGAATAAATTAATAATGTTGAATAAGGTTCTTTTGAAGAAGAGATATATGGTTCAGTTTGAATTGCCTCTCTGCGGTCATTTTGTGCACACTTAGGCTAATTAGATCGAGACCTACTGTTTAATGTGGATTCAGAAACATCCATCTCACCGCCAAGATTCGAACTTGGAGCCTGTGTTACTAATAGTTATCCTCTCACAAAAGCCAGAGCTATGTGAAAGGATAACTATTAACCTTCTTTCACTATATCTTTCCTTAAATTCTTTAAAAATCAACAGATGTGTTATTATTTTAATCTAGTGAATTATTATTTTTTAACAATATGGGAATCGAAGCTAATATATGTATCCAAATCAACTGATTTTTTTTATGTGAGCTAGAGTAGATCATATTCTGAACACAAATCATTTTGAAACTTGAAACACTTCGAAGCATGACTCACTTTTTTTCGTGAACCCGCCATTCATTATTTTCATTCGAATAAGTCTTCTAACCCTAACAAATCTTCATCAAGTGGGGCCATTCCGAAACTGTTGATAAACATCGGGAGCTGTGGAGGCCTGCGTGCCATCTATCAAGTTTCGGTGACCCGTGCCACGACGAGAGATTTATCGCAGACTTGTGCCACTTTGATTAACATGGATTGGAGTGTGCGCGGAGATGGTTTTGCATCTTCGACTTCCGCGCACGACACACGAATTCGGTTGTCGCCAGTTCATTCGCTTGGTGATGGATGGCCGGCTGATTAGAAGTTTTTGCCTGTTGAGCGGGATGGAATCGAATTTCACTTTCCACCAGTCAATTAAACTGTGTTTGCGTCTGTTTAATAACCGACTCTTCTTCGATATGACCTTGGATTTTTTTTTTGGTTATGCTTCAGATTCCAAGCTGAAGAAGATGCCTTAACAAAGCATCGAAAATATATTAATGCATCTTTTTTTTTTTAAAACTTATAAATGCAAAAATAATTGTAGAATGGGCCTTCTTTAAATACTTTAAACCAGTCTGGTTTATTTTAAAAGTAGAATTTTAATATTATATATATTTCGCCAAATGTTTTTTTTATTTGCAATGGCAAATTTGCAGAACAACAGATATCATAAAAATAAATACAAAGAACAAGATAGAAACAAATGACATCAGTTAATCCATCCACTTAAGTTTGACAATCCAGTAGTACTTTCATAAGGAAACAGGAGGCAGTGCAGAACAGGAAGCAAGGTGAGACATATATATTTCTTTCTGGTTATCACACTGGAGACAGAGAGGGGCAGGAGCCAGTTTCCTTTTGTGAAGGTGTTTGCGGAGACAATCGTGACCAAAGAGATGCCGTAACAATGCCACTGATGATAATGAGAACAACCACCTACGTTCAACTGCAGAACTCTAAGATACTCGCACTAAGAGCCAGACTGAAGGCCGTGTTTGTAGATTATTTTGCCATATCAGACGTTGCCCGGAGTGCAACACGAGAAACTAGATCTACGCTGCACTTGGTTGAGCAGCTTCAATTTGGTTGAGGCATTTTTACACACAAGAAGACTGAAGAAACTGGCTTGTTGAAGTGCACCTCTGTACTTTCTATGGTTTCAACGGTATGGGGAAAATTAATCTCGATTGTTACTATTTTCCCGTCAATTATTCCTTACTTGTCATATTGATGAATTTTTAAAATGAGTATCATGCAATGAGGTTGGCACAATCTCCTTTCATTATCGCGGCCTGCTGGCCAATTGGCTAGAGCTCTGGTCTTTGGTACCATAAGCTACAGGTTCGAAACCTGGTTGGGGCATGGATGTTTGTGAGTGATTCGGAATCCACGTTAAACTGTAGGCCCCGGTCTAACTAGCCTAAAGTGTGCATGAAATAACCATAGAGCGACAAACCAAGCTAATCCACCTTTTATTATTAATGACACATAGAATTTTGAAAATATTTTTAAATACCTTTAATGGGATAAACACAAAACGATTGCTCGTTCATGTATTTTATTTCAATTATTTAGTAATCAAAAATTAATAATCAACGTCTCGTAATTTATCTTTTCAATTGCTGGTCAGTTAACAGGCTTCCCTACCCTCAACAGCAAACAACCCGAAGCCATTGTTATCGGATGGCGTAATTCACTTAATCTCTCTCTCTCTAACGCAAAGCTTATTACCTCCTAATAAACAGGGGCCATATTCAAAGGGAGAAAATGGCCGAAAGTAGGAAATTGGAAATTCTAATTCAACTTTCCTCAGAATCGGAATTCCCATTCTGCGTAAACAGAGTGCATGCGAGTGGGTTTCGGTGAATATTGAATAACCAAACATTCTTGGCGATATCAATTCGAGTCAATAAATTGCGTTCCAGACTTCGGAGTTCATCATTGTTGGTAATGGAGTGCGTTTAGTTTGCGAATTGATTACAGTTTTCGGAATGGGGTAAAATGAGGACACTATGAGGACATTAGGTGCTTTCTAATTGCGATACGAAGCGAATTTTAAGCTCTCTCTCTCTTCATTAACATTTATGATTGATTTAAAATTATTTCCGGTAATGAAATTTTTGGTGTCTTGTTTGGCTTGGGAATGTTGTATTTGGCTTGGAAATGATTTTAACGTAATGATAAATATATTCAAGGAAGAAGGGTCGCATGGGGCCCAAGATAGGGCGGTTTAATACATTCTATGGTCTCTATGGTTCATTAAATTTAAAATATAAATTGTAATCCATATTTTATGTCATTTGTCGTTTACAACGAATATTTCATATTTTGAGACTAACTGAAAAATGTGTACATCCATGTTTGCAAATATTAACACACATGGTTCAACAATTTAAGAGATTATCAACAATTTTTACAGAGAAACATTTCATATAGAGAGAAAAATCATGTCAGATCTTTTTGAAGTATTAATTCGATTAAAAATCCACTAAACATAAACGAAGATCACATTCAATTTTCAATGGTATTAATATTGTAACGTCTATAACTAGACCTGTAACGGCTTCACGAAGAGGGCTCCGGCCTAACTCTGGGATCTTTGGTATCCCAGGCTTCAAGTTCGAATCCTGGCGGTGGCATGGATCTTTTTGAGTGGTGCGAAATCTACGTTAACTGTAGGTCCCGTCTGTTTAACCGCTGTGTGCACAAAAATGACAGTAGAGCAACAAACCAAATCTCCCTCTATAGCTGGTAAAAGAAAGAATACGTTACTTCAATTTGGTTGAGACATTTTTAAACAAGAAGACAGAAGAGACGCTGGTTTGTTGAAGGATACGTCTGTACTTCTCATGGATCAACGTCATCCTCTACAAAGTATGGGGAAATTAGTTTAGACGGTTATATTTTCCGTCGAATGTCTCTTACTTGTCATATTGATGAATTTCTAAAATGACTATCAGGCAATAAAACTGGATGTGAGGTTGGCACAATCTCCTTTCATCAACATTGGCCCATGGAATTTTGAAAAATTTTTTAAATACCTTTACTGAGATAAACGCAAAAATGATTGCTCGTTCATGTATTTTTATTTCAATTATTTAATAATCAAAAATTAATAATTAACGTCTCGTAATTTATTTTGCCAATTGCTGGTCAGTTAACAGGGAACAGCCCGAAGCCATTGTTATCGGATGGCGTAATTCACTTAATCTCTCTCTCTAACGCAAAACTTATTACCTTCTAATAAACAGGGGCCATATTCAAAGGGAGAAAATGGCCGAAAGTAGGAAATTGGAAATTCTAATTCAACTTTCCTCAGAATGGGAATTCCCATTCTGTGTAAACAGAGTGCATGCAAGCGGGTTTCGGTGAAATGACCAAACATTCTTGGCGATATCAATTGGCGGAGTCAATAAATTGCGCTTGAGACTTCGGAGTTCATCACCGTTGGTAATGGAGTTCGTTTAGTTTGCGAATTGATTACAGTTTTCGGAATGGGAGAAAACGAGGACACTATGAGGACATTAGGTGCTTTCTAATTGCGATACGAAGCGAATTTTAAGCCTCTCTCTTCATTAACATTTATGATTGATTTAAAATTATTTCCGGTAATGAAATTTTTGGTGTCTTGTTTGGCTTGGGGATGTTGTATATGGCGGAAATGATTTTAATGTAATGATAAATATATTCAAGGCAGAACGGTCCCGTTGGGCCAAGATAGGGCGGTTTAATATATTCTCAACGACTCGTATGGTTCATTAAATTTAAAATTTAAGTTGTAATCTAAGTTTTGTACCATGTGTTATTTATAGGGCATATTTCATATTTTGGGAATAACTGAAAAATGTGTATACTAAATTTAGCATCCATGTTTGCAAATATTTACACACATGGTTCAACAGTTGAATAGATTATTAATAATTTTTACAGAGAAACGTTTCATATATAGAGAAATCCTGTCAGACCTTTTTGAAGTATTAATTCGATTGAAAATCCACGGGCGATAAACGAATATCACATTCAATTTTCAATGGTATTAATATTGTAATGTCTCGCCTATACTAGGTCTATAACGGCTTTAAGAAAATGTCCACTTTCAGGCTCATAGGAACACTTCAATTTTTATTTACAAGCACTATATATATATATACAGAACTCTGAATTATTCCAAATTATTATTTACAAAAAAAAAAAAGAAAAAGAATTAAACTTGATTTGCAAGTGCAGTTCACCCAAGGACGGAGAGTCCTCGAATCTACAACGAATTTAATTCACCGGTCTACGAGAGACCATAATTATCACACGGCGTGATACGCGAAACCTCAAAGGGCTCTCACTTTGTAAACAGAAGTAAACTCCGACCTGTTCTATCATTTTCAAAAAGAGAAAAACAACACTGTTTGTCGACTCGTCACAGAACTCTTTTCTTCTTCTCCAAAAACCTCCCTTTAAGAAAATCCGTCAAGAGGAGCGATGGGGATCAATATTCTATCATTACTACATAAAACTTCTAATTTCAAATTGTGAAAAATGGTCACCTTCTTCATGAAAAGGAATTTTTTTCTTCTAAAAACTGGTAGTGGGCCTAAAAATCAATGAAAAAGATTTTATATTTGAAATTTTGCTGATGTGATTGAGATTCTTTACTTCAATACAAAACAACTCAAATTTGGAATGAAGGAAAACTTTGATAAACATTTATTTTGAGGTTCGTTACAATCGTTAAGCATTCAAATCTATAGATTTCTTTCAGTATTTTTTATATAGTTACGTATTCTATAGAAATATGTAATCGATACGATACGATACGATATTCTATACAAAAATGAAAGAAATTTAAACAGCTTTCATTACTCTGTATAAATCTCTTTCAATATTCTGTATACATATTATATCTTTTCAATATTATGAAGAGATCATTTCAAAGGCATGGAAGGAGTAAGTGTTACACCCACTCTTATATGGAATCAATACAACTGAATCACTACCCCGAAAAGGTCATCCTTGGTGTCACTCGTTAAAAATTAATAAATGGTACGTGCTTTTAATACCTTCATAGCTATTAACAATATGTTACAAAATCCATAAAAAAAAAAAGCTTTCTCTCTGAAAAATTTGTAGATATTCTATATCTCAGTAAAAGAATTTCACTAAACAATCAAAGTAAAGAAAAAAATAATTGTAGACTTTATTTTATATTCGTACTAAGTTTTTCAATATTCTGTACAGACCCATTCCTTCAATGCATGTGGGGAAAAAAATCTCTCTTCATGTGGAAATCAATACGTCAAAACTTCTACCCGAACAAAAGGCATTCTTGTGTCGCCATCAGAAATTAATAAGCGGCACGTATCTCTCTCGCAAAATGCATTAGACCAACCTCACGCAACCTCTCCAACAACCCCCACCGGATTTCTGTCCCTCTTCCTATCTGTCGATAAAAGGGTCCTTTCGACCCTACACTGGGTTATGTAATTACAGTGGTGTAATCAGAAAAGTTTCTTTCTTTCTTCTTTCGGACATCTTTATCAAGGCAATGGTGAACTCTGTTAATATCTTTCAATGAATACCTTGTGTTTTGGGGTCCGTGACATTATCCAAAAAATGAGGGCCAAGCAAATATGACTCCATTACAAATTTTGGCGGAAAATGGTACTTTGGGCCCCTTAATTCTTGAAACGATTCATGAATAACTTTAATCTTAAGGGAGTTTTCTGGAGAATTTGGTATTTGCTTGAAGTTTTTTGTAGTATGGTTTTGAATCACTTTTCATGTTTTGGGTTAGATTTTAAACATTTGTGTTTCCAATGACTATAAGTACTGTACTGCGATGATCAATTCTTCTTTTTGAAGTTAACATATTTATCACTTTTGGCATTTTTCGGTGCCTATTGAGCGGTATAATGCTTCTTATTGTAGTTTTGAATACTTCTTTCTTCATCTGCGACTAGAATTTTCAAACTTGATATATTCTTTTCGGCTATCGAATGTGATAACGTTTCTTATAGAATTTTGGAATACTTCATTCTTCATTTACGACGACATTTATCTTACTTTTGAAATATTGTTTTAGAGATTCTTGAACAATTCATTCTTCATGAAGTTCTTGATCTATTCAACATTGGTCAAATTCAATGGCCACATGAATATAACATTCTTGTAGTATTCCAATCAATTGCTTCATATATCTCAATGTATTATTAAACATTGGCGTATTCCTGAGTTTATTCATCCGTTCTTGAATGTTCACACATGATAAGTTGAAATTTTCCAAGCAGATTTCTGCATTTTAAAATTATTGTATTTTTTTTCTAAATATTTGAAGAAAATCGCCATTTACAAAATTGGAGTTGAATGCCATAAAAACAATGTTAAATCTGTTGAGCTTCGAACTAAAGATATTTAAGCATGTAAAAACAAAATCATGCGTTTTCAAAAAGAAGCACCGAAACCTTTTGATAATCTTAAATCAAAAACGTTCATAAGTTTGTTTTGTATAAGTTTAGCAAAAATAAAATCCCTTCTAGGATCATAATTATTTTTCCAATTAGTGTACCGTCTAAATTTCTGTAATGGCGAGCTATTACTTGAAAGAATTTCGTATAATGGAAAGTTCTTCTAAAATTTTTTTTTTTTTATTTCTGGGCATGATTTTTGCGTCTAAATGTTTTGAAGATTCATCAGTTCTCTTTTTTTTTTTTGATTCTGTTTCAGTGGAAATCTGTGTATGGCTGAAATTTCCTTTCACATTTCTGTCCTTAAATGTCAAGAGTATACTTGGGTTTGTTAAGAGTGTCTCTTTCTGGCGGGCTCATTTCTCATTAATTTATAAAAATGATAATAAAATGCTCATTAAAGATAGATAAAATAATGTAATAATAAATGATAAATAAAACGCTCATCTTATAATATATATATATATATATATAATATAAATTTCTGTACATGAATTTGTCACTGAACTGCTTTTAACGATTTTGATGAAAGTTTGGGATAATGTTTTCATGTTATCCCCTTTGATAAAAGTCGCCACCAGATGGTGCTCAGTTTATCAACTTCTCGTACCGTTCAACCAATCGCGATGAAAATTGGTAATATGTATTCGAGTATGGAAAACATGTTCGCACTTTATTGTTACTTGCCACCAGATGGTGCTTCAGCATTTGTACCGTTCAATATCTTATTTGTACACTTATACCTTATTTATCTTTCAAACGATATCCATGAAAAATTAGTATGTACATGTATTGAAACATGGAGAATATATTCGCGATGTAATTTTCTATAATGCATTTTTTTAAGACAATGTATGCCAGATTATGCTAGTATTGTTTAATATATTATTAGATATCAATTATCTATATTTTTATGAACTAGTGTAAAACTATTCATACAGGTTTTGCTTCAAAAGCATGCGAAGACGTATTTAAATTCATTGAAAAATGTATAAATCCAATTTTTATTTTGCCCGCAATGCAAAAACTTTTCCTGTATGTATTATAGGAAAGCATACAAAATTATTGTATTTTTATTTTACCCATTTTTTTTTTTTTTATTATTTTTTTTTTTTTTTTATGAAACAACTGGAAGAAGCCTTAGAACTCAATTTCTTGCATCATAAAAAATTGAAAGCTTTTTTTCCCCATCAACAATTTTTCGTCAACAGTTACATCAATATAAATTTCTGAACAAGCATATTTTTAGAATACGAAAGATTTATTTTATTATTTTTTTACCACCACATTCTCCAGATAAAGCATAGAAGACAATTTAGTTATCCAAGAATATTTTAATCAAAAACTTCTTTGCGTATTTATGTGGGCCACATAGCAAAGTGGTGACAAGATAAATATTTTACGTACTACTGTGCCCAAAAGTAAGACCAATTATCATTTTTTTAAAAACTTTTTATTTATTCTTCCAAATTTATTTCATCGCCTTAAAAGTAATCTCCTCCGGACACTATGCTCTTCTATGCCAACTTTTTCCAAAGCGTGCGGCGATTCTCGATCAATCACTTCAATAGATTCAAAAGGGTGTCCCCGGAGTGGTTTTTTTTGAGTTTAGGAAATAGCCAGAAGTCGCACGTGTGAATACGGTGATTGTGGAACGATATGGGATTTCATTTTGGCGAAAAAAGTCACGAAGAATCAATATAGTGTGAGCTGGCGCATTTAGTGTTGTCGGTACCAATCGAGATTTGACGCGTTTGTGTCCCAAAATGCAATTGACCAATGCTTTTGAAATTTAACATCATTCAGCAAAGTCTCTAATTGTAAATGGATGGTTTGCAAGCACCAAATTTTAATTTTTTGACGTGAGCTTCGGGTTGAGATTGATAAATCGACCAGAGGGCTCTTCGTCATCAACGCGTTCTCTGCCTTCTTTTGAACTGTTTATACCACTTCTAAACATTTCTTTCTGATATAGGAATGCTCACTGAAAGCCTTCTGCAACATTTTACACGTTTCAGCAAACAAAATTTGAATGCAAGTTCTTTGCTTAATTAATTCAGACATTTCAAAAATCGCCGGAATTTGTTTTAGAGTCTCACAAAGCCAATCGTAACTCAAACACTGATGAATATTTTGATGTCAAATTTGATGGACAGTGCCAGAAATAAAAAAAACAAAATTCCATATTCCATAAGCCCCGGGAATTTTAAATTGAAAATTGGTCTTACTTTTTGGACACAGTTGTATAAGATTTAATTTGTAATGGTATACCATTTTTGAACAATTTCAAACGATATTTTCCATATTTATACTTAATTGCAAAGTATAAATATGGAAAATATCGGAAATTGTATCATTTAGTATTTTATCAGTATCAATATCGTTTTTTAGCATCAATATCGTTTAGCATTTTATTATTAGATATTAATTATCTATAATGAATAGTGTGAAATGATTATATCAGGTTTTGCTTTTAAAAGCATGAGAAGACGTATTTAAATTCATTGATAAAAATATCTTGGCTAAATCAATTTTATTTTGCCCACAATGCAAACACTTTCTCTGTTATGCATTACAGGAAACCATAAAAGCGCCATTTTTTTTTTTTTTTCACCATTATTTCTTTTTATACAAGAAACCTTAAAACTCAATTTCTTGTACAGCATAAAAAAAAAGTGAAAGCTTAGTTTCCCCATGAACAATTTTTTTCGCCAACCAGTTAGATCAAATATAAATTTCTCAACAAGCACATTTTTAGAAATACGAAAGATTTATTTTTATTTTTTTTTCACCACCACATTCTTCAGATAAAGCATAGAGAACAATTTAGTTATCCAAGAATATTTAAATAATCAAAAACTTCTTTGCGTATTTATGTGGGCCACATAGCAAAGGGTGACAAGATAAATATTTTATGTATAGGATGTAAATTCCTAGTACCCCTTGGCTATATATTTTTTTTTTTTAGTATTTTATATTCCGTCATGTGTTTCACAAAAACTTCTTGAAAGATTGAATGCCTTTTGGGAAGTAAAACTTCCTCTTATTTAATTTGCGGAATGCACTTCCTTTAAAAGAATGGGGGCGATTCTGGCATTTGTAGGAACAACATTGGGGTTTTGAATTTAGTTTTTCTTCTTTTTTACTATAATCTCGTTTTTAGATTTGGAAAGGATTTTTTCTTCTTTAATCCTTATCTAGGGTTTTTATTTTCTAGTTTTCCTTTTGGGGTATTGTAATATTTCTTTCTTTCCAATTTCATTTATCTCGGCTGTCAGTTTTATTTCTCCCGTTTTGCCAACCAAAATAGTGTAATTCATTAAACATTCTAAAAAATTGACCGGGTTCTGAATTTTTTTTTGTTCTTTTCCTTTCTCTCTAAATGATAAAGTGCTTCCTTTTTCATGTTTTGAAACACCTATTTAGAGTATATTTTTCTGAATGTATTTATTTTTTTGTTGAATATAAATCTCGATGTTTTCTGTTGCATATTAAAAGAGAAATTAAAAGAAAAATTTTCTGATGCGTATTTAAGATAGCTGTTTGTTGTGATTCTTGGCTAAATTCAGGTTTTAAGGTATTATTTTTGATAAATAATCGGGTCATTCTGTGAATCTATTAAAAAATTTTATACAAAAATAGCATGTTTTGATCATGAAAAAAATTATATTGACTTGAAAATATACGTTTTATAATATTGTTTCTTATATGATGTAGGCATTTGTTTGTACGACAGAATTTTCATTTTAAATTTCTAGAATGTTTTTGAAAGGCCGCCCAAAATTTCTAATTAATTGGCGGGGACATGGATATTTATGAGTGGTTTGGAATCCACTTTAAATTGTAATTCCCAGTCTGTTTAGCCCTACTGTGCACAAGATGACCGTAGAGCGACAAATCAAACCAATATTTTTCTTTATTTATTTCACAATTCAATATTATTTATTATTTTATTATTAGATAATAATTATCTATATTTTTTATGAACTAGTGTGAAATATACTAATGTGTGCGATTCATATCAGGTTTTGCTTAAAAACCATGAAGACGTGTTTAAATTCAAATTTTTTGCCCACAATGCAAACACTTTTTCTGTTGTGCCTTTATGGAAACCTGTAATAGCGCCAATTTTTTTCCACCATTATTTCTTTTCTGAAACTACTAGAAGAAGCCTTAAAACTCAATGTCTTGCATAGCATCAGAAAAAAAAAGTGAAAGCTTAGTTTTTTTTTTAAATGAACAATTTTTTCGCCAACAGTTAGATCAAATATAAATTTCTCAACAAGCACATTTTTAAAATACGAAAGATTTATTTTTATTATTTTTTTACCACCACATTCTTCAGATAAAGCTTAGAGAACAATTTAGTTATCCAAGAATATTTAAATAATCAAAAACTTCTTTGCCGTATTTATGTGGGCCACATAGCAAAAAGGGTGACAAGATAAATATTTTATGTATAGGATGTAAATTTCTAGTACTCCCTTGGCTATTTTATTTTATTTTTTTTTTAGTATTTTATATTCGTCATGTGTTTCACAAAAACTTCTTGAAAGATTGAATGCCTTTTGGGAGTAAAACTTCCTCTTATTTAAATTGCGGAATGCATACATCCTTTAAAAAGAATGGGGGGAAAATAGATTCTGGCATTTGTAGGAACAACATTGGGGTTTTGAATTTAGTTTTTCTTTTTTTTTTACTGTAATCACATTTTTAGGATTTGGAAAGGATTTTTCTTCTTTAATCCTTATCTCAGTTTTTTATTTTCTGGTCTTCCTTTGGGGTATTGTAATATTTCTTTCTTTCAAATTTCATTTATCTCGGCTGTCAGTTTTATTTCTCCCCGTTGCCAACCAAAATAGTGTAATTCATTAAACATTCTAAAAAAAAAAAAAATTGACTGGGTTCTGGAATTTTTTTTCTTTTCCTTTCTCTAAATGATAAAGTGCTTTCTTTTTTCATGTTTTGGAAACACCTATTTAGAATATATTTCTCTGAATGTATTTATTTTTGTTGAATATAAATCTCGATGTTTTCTGTTGCATATTAAAAGAGAAATTAAAAGAATTTTTTTTTTCTGATGCGTATTTAAGATAGCTGTTTGTTGTGATCCTGACTAAATCCAGGTTTTAAGGTATTACTTTGATAAATAATCGGGTCATTCTGTGAATCTATTAACAAATTTTATACAAAAAATAGCATGTTTTGATCATGAAAAAATTATATTGACTTGGAAAATATGCGTTTTATAATATTGTTTCTTTTATGATGTAGGCATTTGTTTGTACGACAGAATTTTCATTTTAAATTTCTAGAATGTTTTGTGAAAGGCCGCCCAAAATTTCTAATTAATTGGCGGGACATGGATATCTATGAGTGGTTTGGAATTCACTTTAAATTGTAATTCCCAGTCTGTTTAGCCCTCGTGTGCTCAAGATGACCGTAGAGCGACAAATCAAACCAATATTTTCCTTATTTATATTTCACAATTCAATATTGCTCATTATTTTATTATTAGATAATAATTATCTATATTTTTTATGAACTAGTGTGAAATATACTAATGTGTGCGATTCATATCAGGTTTTGCTTAAAACCATGCGAAGACGTGTTTAAATTCAAATTTTTGCCCACAATGCAAACACTTTTTCTCTTGTGCTTTTATGGTTTCCTGTAATACATAAGTTTTTCCACCATTATTTCTTTTCTGAAACTACTGGAAGAAGCCTTAAAACTCAATTTATTGCATAGCATCAGAAAAAAAGCGAAAGCTTAGTTTTTTTTTAAAGGAACAATTTTTTCGCCAACAGTTAGATCAAACATAAATTTCTCTACAAGTACATTTTTAAAATACGAAAGAATTATTTTTATTATTTTTTTTCACCACCACATTCTTCAGATAAAGGAGAACAATTTAGTTATCTAAGAATATTTAAATAATCAAAAACTTCTTTGCGTATTTATGTGGGCACATAGCAAAGGGTGACAAGATAAATATTTTATGTATAGGATGTAAATTTCTGGTACTCCCTTGGCTATTTTTTTATTTTATTTTATTTTTGGTATTTTATATTCCGTCATGTGTTTCACAAAAATTTCTTGAAAAGATTGAATACCTTTTTTGGGAGTAAAACTTCCTCTTATTTAAATTGCGGAATGCATACATCCTTTAAAAAAGAATGGGGGGAATAGATTCTGGCATCTGTAGGAACAACATTGGGGTTTTCGAATTTAGGTTTTTTTAACTATAATCTTGTTTTTAGGATTTGGAAAGGATTCTTCTTTTTAATCCTTATCTCAGTTTTTATTTTCTGGTCTTCCTTTACGGTATTGTAATATTTCTTTGTTTCCAATTTCATTTATCACAGCTGTCAGTTTTATTTCTCCCCCGATGCCAACCAAAATAGTGTAATTCATTAAACATTCTAAAAAAAATTGACCGAGCTCTAGAATTTTTTTTTTTTTTTCTCTAAATGATAAAGTGCTTTCCTTTTCATGTTTTAGAAAACAGCTATTTAGAGCATATTTCTCTGAATGTATTTATTTTTGTTGAATATAAATCTAGATATTTTATGTTGCATATTAAAAGAGAAATTAAAATAAATTTCGTTTCATATTTAACAAATGTTTGTAGTGATCATGGTAAAATCCAGGTTTTAAGATATTACTTTCATAAATAATCGAGTCATTCTGTGAATGTATCTACTAATTTTATGAAACAAAAATCTTGTTTTATTCATGAAAAATTATTTCGACTCGGAAAATATGCGTTTTATTAACATTTTTAATTAGACATTTGTTTGCACGAAAGAATTTTTATTTTGAATTTCTAGAATGTTTTGTGAAAGACCGCTCAAAATGTGTAATTAATTAATTGGCGGTGGCATGGATACTTATGAGTGGTTCGGAATCCACTTTAAATTGTAATTCCCAGTCTGTTTAGCCCTCATGTGCACTAGATGACAGTAGAGCGACTAACCAAACCAATATTTTCCTTATTTATATTTTACAATTCAATATTGTTTATTATTTATTATCAGATATTAATTATCTCGATTTTTTATGAACTAGTGTGAAATGTACTAATGTGTGCTATTCATATCAGGTTTTGCTTGAAAAGTCTGCGAAGACGTCTTTAAATTCATTGAAAAAATATCTTCAATAAATCCAATTTAATTTTACCCACAAGGCAAACACTTTTTCTGTTGTGCTTTTTTATGATTTCTGTAATAAACTCATGTTTGTGAAAATTGCAACACCATGAAGGACTTACGCGAGTGAGCTGAAATTTTCAGGAAATGCAAATTAGCGCATGATATGCAAATGATTAGAATTTCAAATCCGTAGCGCATGCATATGCTGAGCAACGCCCTCTGAACGGCGGATGGATCCGAATAAATAGACGGCTGTCGCGAGGCGTGTATGGTTATCGGTGGTTATCTGCTAGTGGTAAACGTTAACTCAATCGCTACTTATGCCTCTCCGACTAAAGAGAGCGAGATTTGAACAACTTTACAAAGTTTGAACGGGGAGAATCATCGTGAAGAGGATTGTCTTATCGTGCAGTAGCCGCTCGTGCAGCGTAACAGCAGCACAGTGATGCGTCTTTGGAAGCAGTGGACGGACGAGTGACAACTCGGAAATCCGGTAGTGGACCCCGAAATGTGACGTCAGCTCGCGATGATAGACACCTGGTCCGCATGGCGCTGACGGACCGTACAGCTTCCTCTAGACAATTGGTAGCACAGTGGTCAATAGCTACAGGTGTTTCATTGTGTGCTTCATCAATTCGTAGATGTCTGCTGAAGCGTGGACTGCGCGCAAGGACTCCTTTATACAGGATCCCTCTCACGCTAAACCATCGCCGCCTGCGGCTACAATGGGCCGCTCAGCATAGAAACTGGCGTGCTGATTGGCAGCATGTTGTGTTTTCTGACGAATCCCGCTTTTAATTTGTGGTACCATGATGGCCGCATTCGTGTCAGACGCTATGCCGGTGAACGCCACCTTCCGGAGTGCATTATCGAACGCCACAGTGGACGAACACCCGGCGTTATGGTTTGAGGGTGCCATAGGATATCATGGACGATCTCAATTGCTAAGAATTGTGGGCAATCTGAACAGCAATCGGTACATCAGTGAAGTTCTACAGCCCCAAGCTGTTCCTTCTTCAAGCGCCAGGCGCTGTATTTCACAGGTCGCTAGAC
>BPLR01021569.1:0-18759 GCA_021605095.1 Caerostris extrusa
TAAACACAATAATAATAACTCACTATGTTTCAAAATTTCACTCCCAAAAAAATGTCTTTAGTGGGTCCAAATCTAATAGGGGGATATATAATTTTATATGCGGCCCGCGGCCTAGGGATGCATTTCCAAAGTGACCCGCAAAATCGTTTGGGTTGGTCACCTAATTTAGATGTTGCTGTCGACCAAATGGGATATGAAACAACAACATATGTATTATAATAGCTATAAATAACCTCTAATAAATCAATAAGAATAACTCGTGAAAGAATAATAAGCCGATAAGAATGATTGAAAATGGTACAACAATATAAATCTACAAGATGGGGAAAACCCAGAATCTACAAGAATGGAAAATAGGAGAGGGAAAACCTAGATCAGTCACACCAGTCTTGGACTTTGTTACCCTTGAATCCTGTGATCAAGTCTTCATTATGTTGATCATTAATTAAAAAGCTTTTTTTTCGATATAGGACAGAATAAAATACACTTCATGTCTTAAATTAAGGGATAATTCAGAATCACACAGAAATTGAACTCTAAAAAAATTTCACCTGTAGAATTATCACACAACTCTTGAAGAAGAATATGCAAATTACAGGAAACCACCAGATGGCGCGGATAGTACGTCCACAATGACGAGAGCAGAGAGAGGGTATATAAGGAATGGTGGCAAAGAAGTAAATTGTTCACAAGCGCTTCTTTAAAAGCCTTTCAGTGCAATAGCCGCTTTTAGTTATGGCACAAAGTAAGCATTTGGATGATTTTTTTACGTGGTAGGAGTATCGGAAGACTAGAATGGTTTTACCCAGCTGGAAGTATCCGAGGAACTTGGAATCGCCCAGAGTGTCATCTCCAGGCTTTGGCAACGATTCCAAGATATGGTAATGTGAGTAGATATTACAGCACAGGTCGCCCCGAGTTTCAGCGCCGAATGAGGAACGGTATTTAGCAGTTACTGCCAAAAGGAACAGACGGGGCACAGCATCAGACCTGTCTCGTCAGCTCTCTTCTTCAGCTACCGGTACGACAGTTTCAAGGCAGACCGCGTACAGACACTTAGGGCACATTGGTCCATATGCTCGTGTGGCCTGTCAGATGTGTTCCTTACCGCAACTCACTGGCGCCTGCGATTAACCTGGAGTAGAGAGCATATATTGTGATTACCGCAACAGTGGTCTGGTGTGATGTTTTCCGAAGAGTCTAGGTTTTTTGGGTTTGCAGTCTGATTCTCGCCGAATCCTTTCATATGGAGAGCGCCAGGTACCTGTTACCACCAAGAGAACACCATTGAACGACACTGTACGGTGGTGCAGGGATGGCTCGTTGAGAGGAATTATTCTTGGTTCCAGAACTGAACTGCATGTTCCAGAGTGTAACGATGACAGGCCACATCTATCGGGATGTCATTCTTGGAACAATATGTACGTTTGTTTCGGGGCGCCATGTGCTGAATTTCTGTTTATGGATGACAACGCCCGTCCTCACCGTGCAAACATTGTAGACGAATGCCTTTCAATTGGAGGATATCACCCGTATGGATTGGCCAGCATACTCACCGGACTTGAATCCAATAGAGCATGTGTGGGATATGCTTGGCCGACGAATTGCAGCCCGTCAACCCCCTCCCACCTGTCAACCGGAACTTCGGAGGGCATTGCTTGATGAGTGGTGTAATATTCCCCAAGATCAGATTGATAATTTGATACTCAGCATGCCTAGGCGTTGTAAGGCCTGTATTGCATCGTCCGGGAGACATACTCCATATTAACCATCATACTAACCATGTTATACTGTTTTTTTGTAAATAGGTTCTTTTTTGAAATTTGCTCCAGGGAGTAAAAAATCGCAATTTTTATTAATTATGTCAAACATATAGCATCTTTTTTTGCTCTTTACCTTTTGTTTAATAAATAGACTTTACAAATAAGTCAAATTTGTTTTGCTTCTGTCTCTTTCTTTGCCTGAACTTCATTATCCTTAATTTATGGACATGAGTGTATATTTACATCCATACTAGCTTCCTTTCCTTGTTTTAGCTTTGATTTGCTAGGTTGGTCTTTACTTAGAAGTATCCGTCATACGAAGTTTTACTACTCTAAGAACCGTTATTGTAGTTAGATTTTAAATTTGCTGATTCTTTATTTGCTTTTCTTGGCTTAATATTTACAATAGACACCCAGTAATAAAATTATTAAAAAAATTATTTGTGGGGAAAAACGATTACCTTTTTGATATATATTTAAATTATTTAATTTATTCTGGATATGTATGTCCAATAGAAAAAATTTAATTTTATAAAAATAATAAATACAAAAATTAATAATATAAAATAATTAAAAAATATTAATTTTATAAAAAAAATTGAATTAAATTAAAAGTGATTCTTTTAAAACCATAAAATTATGGGTATTGTATTACAGAACGGAGTTTTTCGTTTTCTTGGTCACTTTTTGCGTGTACTTGAATATTTTCAACCCTTCTTATTTGTTTCATTTTTCTAATTTTTTCCAGCATACTTTTTATGCTTAATATTTATTTAACTTTTCTTTAACGAATTTGTAATTATATTATTAATTAATGTAAAATTGTTCTAAAAGATCGTCTGAGAAAGCAATGATAATTTTATTTCAAACTGAAAATGAGATTTCAGGAAAAGAAAAGTCGTTCGGAATTCTAAGATTTTTATTTTAATTTTTTAAGATTGCTGTTATTCGTTTTACTTTTACATCGAATTCTAAATTTCATGAATACCAGGTATATGGGTATGGGTATTCTAATTTTATATCGGCCGTCTTTTTTTTTCCAATGAAAATTGTAACAATAAAAAAAAAAAAATTCCTTCCCATGCCGGGAATCGAACCCTGGGCCGCCTGGGTGAAAGCCAGGAATCCTAACCACTAGACCACATGGGAGTTGATGAGCTATCTATTAAAGATTTCAAGTACAGTTATAGATAATAGAGATTTATAGATAAATAAGTTGATTTATTTATAACTACCAATATTATAATCTGCTAAGATACTATGAAGAAAAAGTATGTCTTCTTATGATTGAACGATTAAAGTTTTAATTCTATTTCGATCATAAGGAAACATATGTTTTTCTTCATAATAGATTATACTGATGGCTATTAAATAAAACTGCATTCGATAAATTCTATGCATAATGTTACAATCCACGACGAAAACAGATGTTCAAAGAAATCTGCAATCCTTCTACCGATAAGTTTAGCCATTGCTTTCGTGCACTGATTATTAATTTCATCCTATGTAGATGAAAAATGATGAGCCTTTAATTTGAAACAAATTGTAACGTGTATCCTTCATGGCATTTATAAGCCCATGACAGAATAATTAACGATATTTCAGCTATTTCTTTTATTTATATACTAAAACAGACAAAAAATATATTTATATATATAAATATAAAAAAAGGCAAAATATATTTATATATAAAAAGGACAAGATATATTTTTTCCAACTAAGAATTTCCAACTTTTTTCCAGTGAGAACTTCAATTATTTATAGCTAAATGGTAGATGGGGGAGGGGGGCTCGGTGCCATAAGTTTACGGTTCAAGTTCCGGCGGTGCCATGGATGGTTGTATTGATTAGGAATCTACTTTAAATTGTAGGTCCCAGTCTATAGAATGTCGGGAGTAGAGCTAACAACCCTACTCTGTAAAAAGACATTGTCACGGAGCCAAGTCAGACTCTACCTACGGGTGCTCCATCACAACAGAAGCTTTCCTCCTTCCATGAGACCACATAGGTTCTTGGACTTGGTCTAGATATTGCTGTCTACCAAGTGGGATATAAAATAACAACATATGCATTATAATAGTGTAAATAAAATCTAATAAATCAATAAGAATAGCTCGTGAAAGAAAATAAACCAATAAGAATGATTGAAAATGGTTAAGTAATATAATTTTACAAAATATATGAGAGAGAAGAGCCTAGATCCAGTCACATCAGGTCTTGGACTTCGTGATCACAGGATTCAAGGGTAGCAAAGTCATTATATTCATTATCATTAATTAAAAAGTACTTTTTATCATATAGAAAACAATAAAATATATTTTAGAGCTGTACTAGCTCCTTTCCCTGTTTTATCATCTGTGATTTATTACTTAGGCTTTACTTAAAAGGATCAGCCTTACAAAATCTTACTGCAATATTAACCGTTATTGTAGTTTGATTTTGAATTTTAACGATTCTTTATTTGCTTATCTAGGACTGAGATATTTACACGGGATACACAATAATACAATTATTAAAGTTATTTGGGGGAAACAATTAATCTTTTGCTGATATATATTTATATAATTATATTATATATTTATTTATATTATATATATGTGTATATTACTTTAATTTATTCTGGATGTGTATGTCCAATAGAAAAAAATAAATTTTATAAAAATAATAAATATAAAAATAATGAAATAATAAATATAAAAATAAAATTTATAGAAATAAAATTAAATTCTTTTAATCCTTAAAAATAAATGCTATCGTATTTGAAAGCGAAGTATTTCGATTCTTTGTTCACTTTTTTTCGTGTCCTTGACCGTTTTCAACTCTCCGTATTGGTTTAATTTTTTAAAATTTTTCACATACTTTTTTTTATGAATTATATTTATTTAAGTTTCTGTCACTAACTAATGATTAAGTAATTAAATAACATAAAATTGTTAAAATAAATCGTCTGGTGAAAGCAAAGGCAATTTTATTTGGAAGTGAACATGAGATTTTTCAAAAAAGAAAATCGTTTGGAATTATATATTTTTGAATTTTTTTTTTTTTGTTTTTTTTACATTGAATTCTAAATTTTATGGGTAACGTGTATAACGGCCCAGAAGATTATTTTTATTATTATTAATATTATTTTTACTTATGTATTTTTGACACTTCATGAATGACACATACATAAAATGTTAAAAAAAATTATGCAAATATGAACAATGAGCCCATTAAAATATTTTAATAAATGAATTGCAAATGTAATAATAATGTTTTTTTTTGTTTTTTTTTTTATGCATAATATAAATGTTTTAAATTTTTTTTCTAGAAAATAAAGAACTTATATAAACAGGTGTTAATTGGAATTCTGTACTTTTATTATTTTTTAAGATTGTTGCTTATGTAAAAATATAAATATATATGTATATGAATATATATGTTACTTTTTTTGAGTTTCATCAACTTTGTAAAAAATATGCTTCCCATGCCGGGAATCGAACCCGGGCCGCCTGGGTGAAAGCCAAGGAATCCTAACCACTAGACCACATGGGACTTGAAAGTATATTCAAATAAAATATCAAAACTTTTATCAACTGCATCAACTTTTATATAAAAATTTTGATCCAGTTTTCATTATAGTAGAGATATTAACATCTTCCAAAACATATTATTATAAAATATAATCAAATTAGAATTGAAATAATTATAGCTAAAAAAATAAATTGTTTTGTAGTGACAAAAATAATATATATATATTTTTTCTTTTATCTTGGTCGACAGCAACAACCAGACCAAGTCCAAGAACCTGTGTGGTCTCATGGAAGGAGGTTGTTGTGATGGAGCATCCATAGGTAGAAGTGTCACTTGGCTCCGTGAGGCTGAAAAATGAGGGTATTACCTACCGGGAGGAATTTTTATGTGGAATTACGCATGTGCGTATCGTACGGGAGGAAACGCAGAAAACTCCCACCAGGACTCGTTAATCCGATTAACGAGACAAGTTGCTGAACTTTCCGAACACCATCGAAGCACCTCTTCTTTTGTAACGGTGACTACAATAAAGCCTCCAACGGATTGAACCTCCGCCTTAATGATCACCAGCGGCGTGTTGCCACTGAGCCACGAGTCGGGAAAATATATGTATAATTTATTGGTTTGACGTCCACATTCAAACTACAGACCAGCATTTCTAATTCCAATGATCAAGGAAAAATTTTTAATGAAATCTTTTAACATCATCCATATTATGAATAATTAGAAAAATTATAATAACAGAACAGAAATTTCTAATAAATTTCCCAAGAAACAGCCTCATATAATTGTAGCGAGTACTTTCTTTCAAAATATTTTCAATTCTTAAGCTAATAAAACCCTTAACTAACGAAAAGTAACATCAGAAATTCATTAATATTAAAACGTCTAAACTAAATAAGTTCAATAAAAGCAGAATAGTTTTTTGAAATTTACAGAAGATTATTATTGAAATGATTCATATATATTCTACGAAAAATTATTCTGAATGATATTCCGAGAATATTCTCCAACCTCATTAATAGTGATGAATTATTTTTCAATAACATTAAACTGAATAAAATTTCAATTTCCTCCTTAAAAATGATAAGAATTTTTATAGAAATCGCTGTCCAAATATATCAAATTACTCTATCATACGCCATTTATTTATTTAAAAGGAGTAACTACTAAAGCAGCGTCTAAATTTGAATGCGTGCACTATGAGCGCCACATTGAACCATTTTCCAAACCAGTTTGTGTAAGAAATGCAAAGCATGTAAAAACGATTACCAGTTGTTGAGGAATCAAAACCGACTTCATTTAGTATCTTTCGGGGTGCAGAATTACCGTTCAGCATAGTGTCGGTTTTAGGTCACTCTTCAAAGGATTAACGACATTCCGAAAGACGAATAGGATGAGGGGATAGTTCGGACATAAAAGAGTTTGTTATTGTCGATTCTTCGCAAAACCACATTCTACAGTTAAATTACTTAAATTGGGGAGGGGAGGGGGGCAGTTTCTCAGCATAGACTTTCTAAAGAACGATTATATGTAGTTTCTATATGCCTCCGTTAATTAATCACATAAAATATGAACTTATTAAACCTGTTTTACAGCGATGAATTAAAAAGAGGAAAGATTTGGGAAACTAATTTCTATAATAAGACCCAAATTAAATAAACAATCTTTTTTTCCCTGATGTCAGAAACAATTATCATTATCAGGTAATGTTTATCATTTTATTTCCAATGGCAAAGCAAGTACAAGTAAAATAATAACAATAATAATAACAAGGAAAAAAAAAAAAAAAAAAAAAACAACAACATCCAAAATATACAAAGATGACCGAAGTCACATTGCCTTAAGAGTTCTCTCGCACGCCAGTAAAGCGCTGTCTCCGAGTCGCCGTCAAGTACCGCACATCGTTGGAGGTGGTCTCTGGGTCTGTTGAACCACATAGGCGGCAGCCAGGGTTCGAAAAGACTTTAATGCGATGGAGATGTTCTGCTAGGCAGTCATGGTCAGTCAGAAGACTTATCAACAATCATACCATTATCATTAATTAAAAAAAGTATTTTTACTGTAAAACACAATAAAATATATTTTACATCCAAATTAGCTTTCCTTTCATTTCTTGTTTTTTTCCGTCTTACTACAGTATTAACCATTATTGTAGTTTAATTTTCAATGTTAGTGATCTTTCATTTGCCTTTTCTTATGTTTACACTGGATATCCAGTAATATAATTATTAAAAAATAGGATCGATACCATTTGTGAGAAATTAAAACGATTACACTTTTGCTGATAAATATTAAAAATGTTTTAATTTATTCCGGACGGGTATGTTCAGTTAAAAAAAAAAAAAAGTTTAGATTGATTGTTTTTTCTTCCATCCCTTTCGTAAAAAAAAAACTTCCCATGCCGTGAATCGAACCCGGGCCGCCTGGGTGAAAGCCAGGAATCCTAACCACTAGACCACATGTGACTTGGAAAACTCTATTTAATTAAACTTTTAAAACTGTAATCAATTGCACCAACTTTTATAAAAAATTTAATCGAATTTTCATTACAGCACAGATACTAACATATTCTAAAAAAAAATATTATAAATTATAATCAAATCAGAATAGAAATAATTATAAATAGAAAAAAATCATATATCTTATAGGAATAACTACTAGAGCCGCGTCTAAATTTGAATGCGGGCATTTTGAGCGGCGCACATGACCATTGTCCAAACCACATTGAATAGGAAATGAAAAACATACGAAAACTATTACCAGCTGTCAAGGAATTAAAATCCGTAAATTGCTTCGTTTAACAGTTTGGGGGAGCAGAATTACCGCTCAACATGGTGTCGTTTTTGGGTCGCAATCAAAGGATTAACTACATTCCAAAAGAAAATAGATGGGGGATGGATTAAAGAGGATCTCCATTCGTTGCAAATCCACAATTTCGAGTGGAAAAATACATAAATTGTGGAGGAAAGTTTCTGAGTATGTAAAGAAAGCGTATATAGTTTCCATAAGCCTCCGTTAATCGATTACATGAAATTTTAACTCAATAAATTTGTTTTACAGCGTTGAATAAAACAAGCGACAGACTTGATATTTTTGTCCACAGCAAGCACAAAGTAATTTTTTTTTTTTTAATGTCAAGAGAAACAATTATAATTATCAGTAATTACACCGTTATCAGTAATTAACAATAATAGATAATAAATAATAAATAATCTTTTTTATGTTGTATAGTAACTATAGAGCATAAGAAAATATATTTTTTTCATATCCATACTAAGATATATATATGTATACTAGTTGACCCGGCAAACGTTGTTTTGCCATATACATTATTTCTATAAAATATTTTTTTAGTTAAATAAATAAAAAAAAAACTAACTTACTATAAGTGTGTGGAAATGTGGTTATGATTGGAAGAGGAATGGAACGTTGCAGACAATGACGGCGTATAAAATGATAATACACTAACCATTTATTTATCTCATCCTTTATATTTTATTAAATTAATAAATATATTTTAAATTACATTATATAATAGCTGTATATGCATCAAAAATAGTTATTTACATATTTATTACTAATTATGGCAATTAAAAATAATCAACATCAGTCTCTAAGTGCAATGGAGTGTACGATATTTTTGGTTAGTCCGTCTTTAGCCAACACAAACAAACTGGAGGGTTTACCCACACGCGAACATGCCGTGTATAGTTGTCCGTGGGAAAAACACGATGTGCCCAAATCTAAGCCACAAACAGACATCGTTTGGCCTTGCGACTTTTGATTGTCATTGCGAATGCCAATCTAATTGGAAATTGAATACGTTTGAATTCAATTGGCACATCTGTGAGAATCATAAGGATTCGTGCAGCAATATATTTTCGCCTCGGTACTTGCCATTCAAAATGCTGGCTTCGATAACATTTTTCATTAATTTTTTTAATGACTAATCGTGTTCCATTGCACAGCCACGGTGGGTCCAAATTACGAATCAAAATAACCGGAGATCCAACCTTTATTTGTAAATGATGCGGTGGCATGCCTAGCAAATCAATGAATTCAAAAACTCAATTGATAATTTACAGCTTCACTTAGGTTTAAAAATAGATTACGACCGATTCGGCAGACCTACCAAATATGCACAAAAATTTTCATAAGAATCGGTCGAGCTGTTTCGGAGGAGTTTGGCAACAAACACTGTGACACGAGAATTTTATATATTAGATACGTATTCTATACTTTTAGATTTCTTTCCGTCTTACAAAGTCTTGCTACAATATTAACCTTTACTGCAATTTGATTTTAAATTTTAATCATAAGTTATTTCCTTTTCTTAGCTTAATGTTTACACCGGACATCCAGTAATAAAATTATTTAAAAATATGTTCTATTCCATTTGTGGAAAAAAAACGATTTCTCTTTTGATGATAAATATTTAAAATGGTTTAATTTATTCCGGGTGTGGTGCATGTGCAATAAAAAAGATATTTAAATTGAAATTTCCCCATCATTCATGTAAAAATATGCTTCCCATGCCGGGAATCGAACCCGGGCCGCCTGGGTGAAAGCCAGGAATCCTAACCACTAGACCACATGGGATACAAGATCGGTAGAAAGAAACCGATTGACTCAAATAATTTTTAAAAATTTTTTATCAATTATAAGGCATTAATAAATATATTTCATTGATTATATATTAATAATATATAATATTAATATACAATTTGTTATATATTAATCAATTATATAATCCTATATTATATAATATATGTTATAGAGCGTGTATATTATACTTTTATATACAATTTTTTTATCCAATTTTCATTATAGTAGGGATAATAACATCTTCCAAAAAATAATGTTAAAATATAATCCAATTTGCATTGAAATAACTATAATTAATTTATTGTTTTCAATTAGCAAAAATAAAATTTCTGTATGACATATTCATTAAACTTCCAAATTCAGATTCAAGGCTAATTTCAGAAAGGTAAAAGAAAAAAAAAAACTGCTTGAGATAGCAGCTTGTGATATTTTTGATACATAGAATAGCTTTTGGGAAATCAAAAGTCATAAAATATGAAGAAATTAAAGAGATCCTATTTTCCACGTTTTAGAGAATGGGCTGTTGTAATAATGTAACAGATCTGTTTGTCCGCTTCGTTGACTAGTGGTAACGAGCGCAGTTGGGAGTGCAGGAACGCTGAAGTTCTAATCCATTGCCAGCATCATTTGCTGTCAATTCGTTTGAAACTGCCTGTGCGTTTGGAAACTTGCTTACCCTATGTTACACGCAAATGCGAGGTTGTTACCCAAAAAGTCTGCCTAGAAGGTCTTCTCCCAACACCAATTGGTGGACTGCTCCTAGCGCACTTAGGTGTAAACACGAAGCTCACCGATGTTCATTAAATATATAAAAATTAATTTATTATATTGGCATTTGTGCTTTTCCCAATTAGGAAGGAGTGAAGATTAAATGACGTTGATCAAATGGAAGATTCTATAAATGACGTTGATCAAATGGAAAAGGACCTTCTACATGATTTATAAATGGGAAAAGGACCTTCTACTATGATGTCGATCAAATGGGAAAAGGACATTCTACTATATGATGATCAAATGGGAAAAGGACCTTCTACTATGATGTCGATCAAATGGGAAAAGGACATTCTACTTTGATGATCAAGTGGGAAAAGGACCTTCTACTATGATGTTGATCAAATGGGAAAAGGACATTCTACTATATGATGATCAAGTGGGAAAAGGACCTACTACTATGATGTCGATCAAATGGGAAAAGGACATTCTACTATGATGATCAAGTGGGAAAAGGACTATATGATGTCGATCAAATGGGAAAAGGACATTCTACTATATGATGATCAAATGGAAAAAGGACCTTCTACTATATGATGATCAAATGGGAAAAAGGACATTCTACTATAATGATTGTGGGAAAAAAGGACCTTCTACTATGATGTCGATCAAATGGGAAAAGGACATTCTACTATATGATGATCAAGTGGAAAAAGGTCATTCTACTATGATGTTGTTCAAATGGGAAAAGGACATTCTACTATATGATGATCAAATGGGAAAAGGACATTCTATTATAATGAGGATCAAATGGAAAAGGGTCATTCTATTATAATGTTATTCAAATGGAAAAGAGACATTCTATTACGATGTTGATCAAATAGAAAAAAAGATAAAGTATAGCAATAGATTAGCGGATTATATTTAGAAACTAATACGGAAAACACCAAAAGCACAGCACAATACAATAGACAAATTGGTTTTCAAAAAACTAAGATTTGATAATGATACTTTTTAGTATTCTAAATGAATACATCAATTTTCAGTGGAATCCATAATTTAAAAGTAAAATCATCTTCCTTAAAAATGAGGTTTTGAGGTTCGACGGTGGCGGTGATATGGATGTTTGTAGTGGTTTGGAATCCACGTTAGACTGTAGGTCCTGGTCTAATTAGCCTAAAGTGCGCACAAAAAGGACCGTACAGCGAAAAACCATATCCAAATCCTTAAAAATGATATGTTCTGGTGCAAATTGGATTATACATCTGGATTTAGAATTTTCATTTTATTTTATTTTTTTTATAGGGAGGAGAAGTTTATTTCATTTAATCATTAATTTTACAGATCACTAATTTAACTATTTTGACACGCATTATTTAACACCAAAATGAAAGTCATTGCTTTGTAAATTTTCAAGATTATATATATTTTTTTTTTATAAATGGTAATCCACCAAGCCACCTTCATCAGAGGAAATCTCCCAGTGTCAAAATCATTTGTTTGGGAACTGACTTTAAAAAATGAAACGGGTGGTACTTCAGTGGATACCTGGCTACTGTGGCATTTTGGGAACGAACAAGCAGATTGTCTTGCAAAAAAAGAGGCAAGAAACTACTTCAAACGAGATCCCTCGTCACTGTCCCTCCATTCTATAAAAACTTTATATCAAACAAATAATGACTAAAAACCACAAGCTACAAATTCATGATGAGGTCAAATCAAAGCGTTTGGAGAGCTGAAGATCTTTTAGCAATACCCAGCAATCCGCGACGGCATGCTGTAGCCCAGTTCCGACTTCTGATTGGCCATGACTGTCTAGCAGAACATATTCATCGCATTAAAATATTTTCGAATCCTGGCTGCCCTATGTGGTTCAACAGACCCAATGAACAGAGACCACCTCGTCAGCGATGTGCGGTACTTGACGGCGACTCGGAGACAGCGCTTAAATTAAGATGTGGAGTTATTGTGGCTCTTAAAAGCCACCTAAGGAACTCCGTAACCGGTACGCCCTTTGCCCGTTGTCCCGAGAGAACTCTTAAGGCAAAGACTTCGGTCATCTGTGCATTTTCTGGTTTTACATTTATGTTTTTGTTTTTTTCCCCTTGCTATTTTTGTTATTATTACTATTTTTTATTCTTCTTGTACTTGCCTTGCCATTGAAATAAAAATAAAAAAAAACATTATATAATTTACTATTTATAATAAGTAAATATGCTATATTAATTCAGAACACTAATAAATTGAATTATTAACTCAAAGTACTAATTAGCTATATTAACTCAAAAAAAATTAAACTGGTCCATAGTACTATCATAAAGAAGAAAAAAAGAAAAGGCGTTATAACGGAGGGAGTCCAAATGAAGCCAATCCATTTTGTAGGTGTTTTTTTAATCATAGCAATTACTGTGTGTAAATACTTTTCTCTTTTGAGGCTCGGTGCCATAGGTTTTGGGTTTGAATACCGAATGTGCCATGTATGTGAGTAGTGGTTCGGCAATCCACTTTAAACCGTAGTTCTCGGTCTAATATGTCTACTATACCACACCACATCACTGTGACTAGAGTAAAGTTGCCCTTTTACAGTTTGGGAATGATGTAGGTGAGAAGTCTGATTGGGCTCTGTGATGTTCTACGGTCTTGTAATAAAAAAAAAAAGTATTGGTGAATGAGACGCTTTCTCAAGAATAGGCAACCATATTTTATTATTATATATTGCAAATTCTGTTCAGTATATTATTTATTCTTTTATTTTATTCTCTATTGCGTATTCTATTTATATTATTTAATCTATATCTTTAATATTTGTTGTTGTTTTTTATTCTCTCAGTCGACTGTTCAGTGGGCTTTTTCATTTATTTAATTTTAATGACAGATAGATACGCAGATTTGAAATTTAATTGAAGCTATTAGTCCCCTAGTTACTGATAGCTTCAGAAGTTTGTGTATAGGTTTATTTTATTTCATTTTGAATCTTCATCATCTTACACCCAACTCAAGTTTTTAATATCTGAATTTTTATTATCATGAGCAAAATTCTGATTTTTTTTTCTTATCAGAGCACGCACGTGGCTCGCCCTTTCAGCGACCACAGCAGCGCAGCGCCTTTTCCTGATCCCGAAAACCGGAGCGACCGCCTCGGTCCGGCTCAGGCACCGTAATGAGCCCACTCCCGGGAAAGGCAACCAACCCTGCACGGGAGCGCCACCTATGGGCACTTAATCGAATCTCTCCTACGCAGTTGGTTCTCGAGAGAAGATAGTCTGGGAAGAGAGAGAGAAAGAAGTGGAACGAACGAAGGGGTGGAGATAGATAGACTGTGAGTGACAGATGGTGTCAGGGGGTTGGGGGTAGGGAGGGGATAGAAGAACGTTTTGGATCTGTTGGTTGATCGCAGAAGTAGTGAAAGAAGGGGTCAGGTAGGAAGTGCGCCAGTTCTAGGTTTCGAAAGAGGTTTCCACGTGGATCGGAAAGGGTTTCGCAACTCCCGCACGAGGAAAAAAAACTGGTAAGCGTTTAGTCATGGTGAGGTTTGGAAAGTTGTGGATCGAGATGGTAAGGAATGGGGATGATAGTTATGGTTTGGTGGAGATTTGGGGTTTGGCAGGAAGTTTTGAATAGAAAGTGAGAGAGCCAAGGAATTGATGGTTTGAATCCGTCAATTCGTTCTTTCAATGCGTTAATAAAGTATCTCGGTTTTGAGAATTATGTATGGATTGAATATCGGTTTTATTGCATTTTTAATTATCAAATATTTTACTAATAACAAAACAAGTAATACAAAAATTTTTTTAATGTCATTTCCTACTTAAGTCAACAACGATCTATACCTTCGCCACTGACGGTATTTATTCCTAATTTTAAATCCTGCTAAATATCTTATATAAGAGAATTTTTTTCTCCCATACAAAACTAAAATGAATTACTTAAATTTAATGAATGAATTAATATTTGAAAAAACTGTATTCACATCAAGTGTCATCCACCACTATTTCTATTATTTTTAAAAATTTTATTTTTATTTATTTATTTTTTTTTGTTTCCTTTATTTACTTATTAATTTTGCTATTGTTTTACTTGGTGCATGGCCAAAACTCATGTCAAAATCTTTAAATATAATCCTTAAATATATATATATTTCAAAAGAACAGTGATAATTGGGGAATGTTTAGTTTTCTGGTTTATATTGAAATTTATCTTTTATATGCAAACAAAAAAAAAAAATTTCATACTGATACTTCGCGCCTGAAGCCATGATCTTTCACTTTTGGTGGCGTTGTAGCATGTTTCATTTTTTTTTTTTTAAGTGCTATTACATATTATTTGTTTGCGATTGAAATTGTTTCTAAATGCTAATGTTTTTTTATATTCGTCTGAACAATTTTATACACAATTTTGACAACAATTTATTATTATCATGATGTTTATCAATTTATTATTTTTTTGTTTGTTTTAAAAAGTGCTAGCAATAAAAGATTTTAAATATTTTATTTTCATGATTAAGAAAATGGAAAAGTTTATGAATTTTCTGTAATATAGCTATGAAAATATAAGCTTAAATGGATGCTTATGGCGGTTCAGAATCCTCTTTAAATAGTAGATCACGATCTAATATGACTGTAGAGCATTGGGCATAGGACTGACAACTATTTTTAATACGCACCTAATAAGATCATTTTTACATATGTAAGGTTTAATTATTATTATAACCGCGAGAGGTCATAATTATAACTGGTAACTGTGACCAGTAACTGGGATTCTTTGTGACCCAGTGTGGTAAAGTAGTTGCGGTGAGATCTTCAGACCACGAGAGAAAGTAGAAGAGGCACAGGGTGCCATATGTATGTACTAATAGTGTAAATAAATTAATGTAAATAGAAAAAGAGATTGGTATTTCATCCTGACACAACTAGCTGCTAGTATACCAGCTTACACATAAATCTGCTGTTTACAGGTTAAGAAAATCAGAAAAGTTCTGCATTGCACGCTTTTAAATTTACAAATCTCTTCTTAATCGGCGATTATTCAAGCTTGTTTTGGCTTGGGCTTCCAAAGAAAAGCCTTCTCTCCATAAAATCCAGATGGCTTCCTTTCATTGGGCTTTAAGAAGAGGATGCGGACCATAGATGCCATCCTGGGTGTTCGTTCAAAACTGCTCTGGTCCAATGTGCGTTTACTAAAGGCTTTTTTTCATTACCATTAGCGTGAAGCAAACTACAAATTTTCCACTTAAATAACGAGTTCATTTGCTATACGCAGTTCCAACATTAATTCTCCATAAGTCAATTGCACGAAGTATTCAATCGCTCATTTGAAGGAACCAATGAAGGCACTGCAATTTGTCGTTTTTCTCCTGCTTAAACAAATTCACGGAAGGTCATTCACATAATAAACTTGTTATATAACTATGGCAAGGATGGGTTTGCTTCACGTTGAAGGAAACAAAATAGGCCCTTGTGATATAGTTAAGTGGATGCTTGTAGTAGTTCAGGATCCTTTAAATCGCAAATTTAACAACCGTTTTAAACCGTAAATTAACCAATATGACTGTCGAGCTTTGGGAGTACGGCTACTAACAGGGCAACCCTACTCTGTAAAAAGGAATCATCTTCCGTCTCGAAATCTGCCAATAGGCAAACAGCCTTGGTCCTGTAGAGACGATCCCCATATTATTTTAATTAGTAAACATAGTTTTGTATTGGTGAAATTGTGTATAGAATATATTTTTTTTTTTAATGATGCGTTATTCTAATTTTACCATTACTTGATAATGCTAATTGAATGATTTAATCCAAGCTTAACATTTGTAAATAATAATACATTCACTTTTTGTTTATATTTAAAATTATGAATTTGTTTGTGAATTATTTCATGAGGTGTGTTTCCTTTTCCAATTATATAAGTCTCTGAAGGCATGCGAACTTGTTGGTTTAAAATGTGGTATGCGTTATTGCGGAATTTCATAATGGTTATCGTGTGTGTTAAGTAAACGGTGTAGCTAGTTGTTTCAGGATAGTTTTTTTTTTTTTTTCGTTTAATTTAAAGGTGTTAAAGTAATATGACAACACCACAGTCCACCATGGCGTTGGAGCGCCAATGATGAAGAAGATATAGCTTAATGCTCACTCTGGGTAATATCTGAGTCTAGAAGTGTCCCTAACTCGAAAGCAGAAACTTACAAAAAATAATTTTTTTCTAAATAAACAATCTAGATTAACCAATACTCAATTATTTTTAACCATGGCCCTTATAAAAGCATTTTGCAGAAAGCTGCTGTTTACAGGTTAAGAAACAAAGGCTCAGCATCGCAAGCTTTTAAATTTACGACTCGCTTCTTAATGATTGTCCTAAGGTTCCCAAAGAAAAGCCTCCCTTCATAAATCGGAGAGATGGAAATTATGGAGAGATAATCGCTTAGTTAACCTTCATAACCTGGAGGCTTTCGCTTGGGTGGCGTGGAGTGAAGCCGATCTCGCTGCTGAAGATTGATAGCAGCGTACGCCACTCAGCGGGCCATTTCTAATGAAAAGTTATCTCGCCTTGTCAAATTAGTATTGTAATTCCATGTGTTTACTGCTTGCAGATTAAATTATTACCCGACAAGAATTTATGTTAGCCACACTATAATGTAATATTTGTTCGTGTTGTAAATTTCGTTGTGCTGTGTTGCAGTTCATACGAATTAGTACTTATCCAAGATTATGGTTCTTTCTAAATGTTCTTGTTTGGGAATATATAGCTACAAGTAAAGATTTGCACGGTTTTAATGCATGTAAGAAAGCCTTCATGGTGTCTTATAGACATTTTCCCACCGAATGTTGTGCAAAAAAAAATTTTTTTCTTCATGTTGACCCATAATGTAGTTTTTAACAATTTTATGGTGGGAATATCTCTTTGGTTGGCGAATATCCTCCGATGACACCGCAGTTTGAAACCTCCAGAGACTGTACTATGTGTGGGCCTCTCAACCACTTCTTTCAGCAAGAATTTTTCGGCTAAATAGACTTGACGATACTAGACAACTAAACTACTAGACTACTTGACTTGACAACTAGACTACTGAACTACACTTAACAACTAACTACTAGACTACTAGACTTGACGGCCTGATGACCGAGTGACAGGCACTCGGTGCTGCAAGATTCAGGTACCATGGATGTTTGTAATGTTTCCGGAATCACTTTAAACCGTAGATCCAGGTCTAATACGACTGTGGGCGTTGGGCGTAAAAGCTACAAACCTACTCCTTAAATAGGAAACATCTCCTGTCTAAGAAATCTACCAATAGCAGACGGCTTTGGCCCACCTTAGAATTTTGCGCCAATGATGATGAAGAAGATATACCTTAATGCTTTCTCTCTGGTAATATCTCTGACATTCAGCTGTAGCAAAAGGTGTTAAAGTGTCCTGAATTCAAAATTTGCAATTACAGAATGCAATATACAAACTGTACTACTTTTAATACGCACCTTATAAAAACATTTTGCAGAAAGTTGCTATTTACAAGGTTAAGAAACAAAAGCTCAGCATGGCACGCTTTTAAATTTACGGCTCGTTCTTACTCGTAATCGGCGATGATTCAGTTCCGTCTTGGTCTTCCAGAAAGCCTCCCTTCATAAATCGGAGAGATGGAAATTATAGAGATAATCGCTTAGTTAACCTTCATAACCTGGAGGCTCTCGCTTGAGTGGCGTGGTGAGCCGATCTCGCTGCTGAAGATTGATAGCAGCGTACGCCCTTCAGCGGCCATTCCTATTGAAAAGTTATCTCGCCTTGTCAAATTAGCATTGTAATTCCAAGTGTTTACTGCTGGCCGATTAAATTATTACCCGACGAGATTGGATTTATGTTAGCCACACTATAATGTAATAGTTGTCCGTGTTGTAAATTTCGCCGTGCCGAGTTGCAGTTCATGCGAATTAGTACTTATCCAAGATTATGGTTCTAAAGAGACTTTTTCTAAACGTTCTTGTATGGAAATGTATAATATAAACAACGGTTTGCACAGTTTATAATTCATGTAAAGAACCTTCGTGACATTTTTATAGACGTTTTCCCACCTAAAGTTGTGCAATAAGAAATATATATTTTTTTCTTCATGTTAGCCCAGAAATGCGAATGCGTTGGCCCATAATGTTCTCCGAATGTTGTGCAATAAGAAATAT